>JAGFNQ010010435.1:0-222093 GCA_024364735.1 Boesenbergia rotunda | reverse complement strand
TTGACTCTGGCATTCCTTCGCCAGTGCCTAGCAGTCCTTTGCTAGGGCTTTTGTCTCTGGCATTCCTTCGTCAGTGCCTAGCAGTCCTTTGCTAGGGCTTTTGACTCTGGCATTCCTTCGCCAGTGCCTAGCAGTCCTTTGCTAGGGCTTTTTGCCCTGGCATTCCTTCGCCAGTGCCTAGCAGTCCTTTGCTAGGGCTTTCACTGCACACTAGATTAACTTGTTAGAAAACAAGAAAGACTTAACTTTTGGCCTATGTTGCCATTATCAAAACACAGGTTTGACTTAGGTGCATTCTGCACCAACAGCAATTGCTCTATAACACTTTTCAAGCTCGGGAGAAGTTACCTCTTCATCATCCGAAGATGATGAAGCCGCTTTTGAGGAGCTTGAAGATTCATCACTGCTCTCCTCTCCAAGAGCCATGAGTGTCACTTGCCTTGTGCTCTTCTCCTCTTTCTCTTCATCGGATGAGCTTGAGGATGACTCATCCCAAGTGGCCTTCAAGGCCTTCTTCTTCTTCTTGGATTTCTCTTCTTTTCTTTTGGATTTCTCTTCCTTTTTCTTCAGTTTCGAACATTCATTCTTGAAATGCCCTTTTCTACCACACTCAAAACAAGATGCATTAGTCTTATCAAGTTTGGATTCACTAGAGTTACCTCTACTCTTGAAACGTCGATTCCTTCGCATCATCCTTCGCACGAAGCTCGCCATTTCGGATGAAGAGGAGCCGCTGCCATCTTCTTCGGAATAGGACTCGGATTCGGAAGAGGATGAAGATGAAGAGACCTCCTTCTCCTTCTTCTTCTCCTTCTTCTTCTTGTTTGACCGGTCACCTACAACTAAGGCAATCCCCTTCTCCTTGGGGCCTTTGTTAGCCATTTCATGCAATTCCATCTCACAAAATAAATCATCTAACTTTACAATGGAAAGATCCTTGGAAACTTTGTAGGCATCCACTATGGATGACCACAAAGCATTCCTTGGAAAGGCTTTCAAGACATACCTCACAAGGTCGCGATTCTCGAACTTTTCATCAATCGAATGAAGTCCATTGAGAACTTCCTTGAACCGGCTATGGAGCTCACTTACCGTTTCATTCTCCTTCATGGAGAGATTTTGGAGTTGATTGAGGAAGAAATCCCTCTAAGCAATTCTTGAATCCCGGGTGCCCTCGTGAAGCTCAATGAGTTTGTTCCACAAGTCCTTTGCACTTGTGAAAGGACCAACCTTGATGAGTTGGTCTTTGTTCATGCCACATTGTAGAGTGACAACCGCCTTCGTGTCGGCTTCACTCTTCCGAGTTTGTTCAGCAGTCCACCTCCACGACTCAAGCTCTTTGCCTTCGTCATCCTTAGGAGGAGTGAATCCCTCCTTCATCGCGAACCAAGTGTAGATATCCATCTTCAAATAGTATTCCATCTTTGATCTCCAATATTGAAAGTCGGCGCCATCAAAGAATGGAGGGCGGGTGGTGGAGAAGCCTTCTCTCAACGCCATCTTGTTGATAACTCTCGGATGTTAAGCCGTAGACAGAGCCCCAAGCTCTGATACCACTTGTTGGAAACGGATGGCTAGAGAGGGGGGGGTGAATATAGCCAATCTCTTTTGCCTTTGGCACTTATGAAGTTTCTGCACTTAACTTATCAGTTGCACAGCGGAAGAAGCAAGGAAAAACGAAGCAGTGCAGTAAACTAAAAATAGAAATGAAAGCAAACAACGACAGCTACCAAGATCGCTAACAAGAGGGTTTACAAGGTTCGGGGATAACTTGCCCCTACTCCTTGGCGTGCCCTTAAGGTGGGCGATCCCTTGATCGTCGGCAGATCAAGCCCCGGTGTTCACCGGATATAACGCAACCTCCTTCTCGGTGGAGAAACCTCTCCACAGCGTTTCAAATAAGAATATAGATTTAAGCTTAATGAAACACAGAGAATACTCTTACTCAGCACCTAGCAAGGATAAGAGCACAGCGAGCTTATCCCGAGCTCCACCCAGCGACGATCTCACGCAAGGACTCCCTCCTTCGTGTCTTCTCACTGTTGGACTCCAAGCTTCTTGTTCTTTCCTCCCGGCACTTACGTAAGAGTTGGTTGCTTCTCGATTGCAGTTGCTTGCTCAAAGTGATGAAGATTTCAGAAAACACAGCAAGCAAGTTGTGGAGAAACACAAAGCGCAGCAAGAACTTCAGCAAGCTCAACACAGAAAAACTGTCGAACACTTCTCTGCTTCAGCCGAAGTCTTCTTCTCCTTTTTGTTTCTCCACCAAGCATCAGATGACACCATCCCTGCAGCTCCCAGCTGCTCATCTGCCAACGCCAGCTACCACTGAGCTATCCCTGGACTCCCTGAGCTTCCCTCAGCCAAGCTCCAGTCTCAGCTCCAGTCTGCAGCTCGGTCGTTGCAACCTGAGATGGAAAAACGGACAAACCTGCTCCAAGGAAAGCCTCCATTGACTTCTCCTTGAGTGTTTGAATCCTCCCCTATCACCTGCAGCTTAATCAGTCTGTTAGAGCAGTATATCACACAGTAAATCAAGATTCAGAAGTGAAGCGCAGAGAATCGGATACGATCAGACGCTCTGATCGCGTCTGACAGTGCAATTTGAATTAAAGTGATCGGTCACCGGACCGATCCAGGGCTTGTGGGTCGGTCACCAGACCGATCCACTGCTTCGCTGGGATTCCCAGCTCTCGCGGCTATACACGCCTGATCGGTCACCCGACCGATCAGAGTGAAGCCTGATCGGTCACCAGACTGATCAGAGTGAAGCCTGATCGGTCACCAAACTGATCAGAGTGAAGCCTGATCGGTCACTCAGACCGATCAGGACAGATGAACAATGATTTTTTAATCAGATCCTAAGTCCCTGATCGGTCACCGGACCGATCCTGGGTCTGATCCGGAGGAGAACTCACTCACTGTCCGCTCCCTGATCGGTCACCAGACCGATCAGGAACTCAAACCTAGCCCTCCAAGCTAGGGATTCATCCACCTTAGCCCTTCAAGCTAAGGATTTTTCCATCTAACTCTCCAAGTTGGGAATTTGCACCTAACCCTCCAAGTTAGGACTTTTCACCTAGCTCTCCAAGCTAGGACTTTTCACCTAGCCCTCCAAGCTAGGACTTTTCACCCAACCCTTCCGAGTTAGAACATCATCCAACCTAGCCCTCCAAGCTAGGCACCTGACCCTCCAAGCCAGGACTTTTTCACCTAATCCTCTAAGATAGGAATTTGCACCTAACCCTCCAAGTTAGGACTTTTCACCTAGCCCTTCAAGCTAGGACTTTTCACCCACCTCTTCCGAATTAGGACTTTTCATACACCTAGCCCTCCAAGCTAGGATTTTCAACACCTAACCCTCCAGATTAGAATTTTCCAACACCTAGCCCTCCAGACTAGGATTTTCCAACACCTAGCCCTCCAGACTAGGATTTTCCATACTATGCCTGATCCCCGATCAGGACTTAATCATAATTAAACAACATCCACCTAAACTAAAATCGGTGTCAACACCAAAACAACAATCAGGGCCAGACTGCATCAACACGAACGACGTTACTAACTCGCGGGCTTCTCTTGCTTAGGCCCTAGTTGCTATGCATTTTTATGGTTGGGCGCGGACATTAGGCTTTTCCCCTCTGGGGAGTGGCCCGGACCGGAAGATGCTGGGCTTCCGTGTAGGGGGAACACCTAAGTGTGGATCGGGGGACACAACCATTATTCTGAGCCATTTGCAACGTCATGGCTAGGCCGCAGATTTCGAGCGGCTTTATCGGGCCTCGCGTCTTCCGACTGCGCTTGACTTAAGAAGCACCCGCGCCGGAGAGTGTTTCTTGTCTTAATACTTCAAGAATTTTGTCCGCGTGACCGGTTAATAAGTGGGGATCATGGATCGCCCCGCACTGGGCCCGGGACCAAGCTGGCGGAGGAATGCGATTCGTCAAAGATGGACGTTTAACCATCGACTCAGGCCGACTCTCAGGATCGTGGGCCGCCACGCGTTCGATCGGAGACATTGAACTAAATGGGGCGTGGAAGCTGGTCCATTTATATCTTGCTATCGAGGCCAGAGTTTGCGCACACGTTCGGACAAGACTCAGGGAGCGTGGGACGCCACGCGTCTTACTGAGCAGCCGAGCTGTGGGAAAGCACACATGGTCAGGCAGGCTAAGCCGCGGGATAATAGCGCACACAATTGGGCAGGACTCAGGGAGCGTGGGACGCCACGCGTCTTATTGAGCAGCCGAGCTGCGGGAAATATAGCACACACAGTCGGACGGGCCGAGCTGCGGGAAAGCACACACGGTCAGGCTGGCTGAGCCGCGGGATAATAGCGCACACAGTCGGGCAGGACTCAGGGAGCGTGGGACGCCACGCGTCTTACTGAGCAGCAGAGCTGCGGGAAATATAGCACACAGTCGGACGGGCCGAGCTGCGGGAAAGCACACACGGTCAGGCAGGCTGAGCCGCGGGATAATAGCGCACACAGTCGAGCAGGACTCAGGGAGCGTGGGACGCCCCGCGTCTTACTGAGCAGCCGAGCTGCTGGAAAGCACACACGGTCAGGCAGGCTGAGCCGCGGGATAATAGCGCACACAGTCGGGCAGGACTCAGGGAGCGTGGGACGCCACGCGTCTTACTGAGCAGCCGAGCTGCGGGAAAGCACACACGGTCAGCCAGGTTGAGCCGCGGGATAATAGCGCACACAGTCGGGCAGGACTCAGGGAGCGTGGGACGCCACGCGTCTTACTGAGCAGCCAAGCTGTGGGAAAGCACACACGGTCAGGCAGGCTGAGCTGCGGGATAATAGCGCACACAGTCGGGCAGGACTCAGGGAGCGTGGTACGCCACGCGTCTTACTGAGCCGCTGAGCTGCGGGAAAGCACACACGGTCAGGTAGGCTGAGCCGCGGGATAATAGCGCACACAGTCGGGCAGGACTCAGGGAGCGTGGGACGCCACACGTCTTACTGAGCAGCCGAGCCGCGGGAAAGCACACACGGTCAGGTAGGCTGAGCCGCGGGAAAGCATACACGGTCAGGCAGGCTGAGCCGTGGGATAATAGCGCACACAGTCGGGCAGGACTCAGGGAGCGTGGGACTCCACGCGTCTTACTGAGCCGCCGAGCTGCGGAAAAGCACACACGGTCAGGCAGGCTGAGTCGGGGGATAATAGCGCACACAGTCGGGCAGGACTCAGGGAGCGTGGGACGCTACGCGTCTTACTGAGCAACCGAGCTGCGGGAAAGCACACACGGTCAGGCAGGCTGAGCCGTGGGATAATAGCGCACACAGTCGGGCAGGACTCAGGGAGCGTGGGACGCTATGCGTCTTACTGAGCAACCAAGCTACGGGAAAGCACACACGGTCAGGCAGGCTGAGCCGCGGGATAATAGCGCACACAGTCGGGCAGGACTCAGGGAGCGTGGGACGCCACGCGTCTTACTGAGCAGCCGAGCTGCGGGAAATATAGCACACACGGTCAGGCAGGCTGAGCCACGGGAAAGCACACATGGTCAGGCAGGCTGAGCCGCGGGATAATAGCGCACATAGTCGGGCAGGACTCAGGGAGCGTGGGACGCCACGCGTCATACTGAGCCGTCGAGCTGCGGGAAAGTACACACGGTCAGGCAGGCTGAGTCGTGGGATAATAGAACACACAGTCGGGCAGGACTCAGGGAGCGTGGGACGCCATGCGTCTTACTGAGCAGCCGAGCTGCGGGAAAGCACACACGGTCAGGCAGGTTGAGCCGCGGGATAATAGCGCACACAGTCGGGCAGGACTCAGGGAGCGTGGGACGCCACGCGTCTTACTAAGTAGCCAAGCTGCGGGAAATATAGCTCGAGAGCCTGGTACATCTGCGAGCGGGGTAAGGACCATATGCTTCCACTTGTCAGATGTGTTTTACTCTTACATCATCATCCTTTCACTCGGCAACTCGATAGGGCTGGAGGTGGATCGCACTCCAGGGTCGATTCAACCTTTTTCCCTTTTCATTTTCCAAGTAGTACGCTCCCGAAGAAAGCTTTTGAACGACCTTGAAGGGTCCTCCCCACTGCGGCTCCAGCTTGCTCACGTCCCCCACCAGTTTAATTCTTTTCTAGACAAGGTCGCCCACTTGAAATGTTCTAGGCAGCACTCTTCGGTCATACCGCTGCTTCATCTTCTGCCTATAGGCGAACATTCGAGCCGCTGCCTTGTCACGAATTTCATTGACCAGGTCCAGCTCCAACCACCGTCTCTCCGGATTATCTTCATCATATGCCGCCCTTCGATTCGATTCGCACCCGACCTCGACCAGGATCACTGCCTCAGTTCCGTAAACCAACTGGAAAGGCGTGTATCCGGTTGTTTCTTTGATGGTGGTTCGCAAGGCCCATAAGATGCTCGGGAGCTCCTCCACCCAGGTTCCGCCAACGTGGTCGAGCTTAGTCTTCAACCCCCTGAGAATCTCCCGATTGGCCACTTCTGCCTGTCCGTTGCTCTGAGGGTAGGCTACAGAAGTAAAGGCCTGCTTGATGCCGTTCTTGGCGCACCACTCTCGTATCTTCCTGCCCTGGAACTACCTCCCATTATCTGAGACAAGCTTATGTGGGATTCCATACCGGCACAGTATGTCTCGCCACAAGAACCCCTTCACCGCCTGCTCGGTGATGTGCGCTAGAGCTTCCGCCTCTATCAACTTGGAAAAGTAATCGACCGTAGCCAACAAGTATTTCTTCTGAGCGGCAGCGGTCGGAAAGGGCCCCATGATGTCCATGCCCCACTGGTCAAAAGGGCAAGAGACTATTGACGCCTTCATAGCTTCAGTAGGTCGGTGCGGTAGGCACTGGTGCTTCTGGCAGGATAAGCACTTAGCGACCAGCTCGTTGGCATCCTTCTGCAAGGTGGGCCAATAATATCCTGACATTATAGCCTTCTGAGCCGTCACACGAGCACTAGCATGATGTCCACAGATTCCCAGATGAATTTCCCTCAGAACATAGTCAGCATCTTCTTTGTTCAGGCACTTGAGGAGAGGTCGAGAAAACGATCTCTTATAAAGGGTGTCGCCAACCATGGTGAATCGGGACGCATGCTTTTTGAGCCACTGAGCCTCCTCACGGTTGGTCGGTAAAGTTCCCCGGGTGAGGTAGGTGATGATCGGAGTTCGCCAGTCGGATCCCAACTCCAAGTCAGCTTGCCTTTCTATTTGCATGACTAGTAGTGCTGGGCCGCCCGCCTGAGGAAGCACCCATGAGCCAACAGAACTAGCCAACTTAGCCAACTCATCCGCCTTGAAGTTTTCCTCCCGTGGGATCTTTCTCACTTGTACCTCTTTGAATTTAGCCTTGAGCTTTTCATAAGCTTCTATGAAAGCCTGCAGCCGATCACTGTTAACCTCGAACTTTCCAGCCACTTGCTGCGTGACTAGCTGAGAATCTGAGTAGAGCATTACTCGGGCCGCCCCTACGTGCTTAGCGGCCTGCAATCCGGCTATGAGGACCTCGTACTCCGCCTCATTATTGGTGGCTTTGTACTCCAAACGCACGGACAGGTGCATTTTTTCTCCGCTGGGGGAGCCCATCAGAACACAATCCCACTCCCTGATCGAGCGGACGATCCATCCACGTATATCTACCATGCCTCTTCAATCTCGTCCGAATGCAGCTCACTTAGGAAATCCGCTAAAGCTTGAGCCTTGATAGCTGGTCGAGGTTGGTATTAAATGTTATATTCGCTCAACTCGGTAGTCCACTTGATCAGTCGCCCCGACGCTTCAGGATTTGAGGCTACTCGGCCCAGGTTTCTGTTTGTCAAAACCATGATAGGATGTGTCAAGAAATAGAGACGAAGCCTCCGGGCACCCAGCAACAATACATACAACAATCTCTCGAGTGTCGTGTAGCGGCACTCGGCTCCTTTTAATAAATGAGCAAAGAAGTACACTGGCTGCTGTTCAGCCGCTTCCTGTTTAACCAACACTAGGCTGACTGAGTCGGCCGATGCTGCCAAATACACATAGAGAGTTTCCCCGACTTCAGGTTTTGCCAACACCGGTAGTTCAGCAAGATAAGTCTTCAGCTCTTCGAATGCCTTGTCGCAGTCGGCATCCCATTGGAACTTGGTGGCTTTGCGGAGGGTTTTAAAGAAAGGCAACCCTCGCTCTGCTGATCGGGAGATGAACCGAGATAGGGTCGTGATTCGCCCGGCGAGCCTCTGAGCCTCCCGTAGATTCCTGGGCGGGGGCATATCCAGCAGGGCCTTGACCTTCCCTGGGTTAGCTTCTATGCCGCGCTCGGTCACAATATAGCCTAAGAACTTCCCCCTGCGAGCACTAAAAAGGCACTTAGCTGGGTTCAGCTTGAGTCCATACCTCCGAAGCGTCTGGCAGGTTTCCTCGACATCTGACACTAAGCCTTCAGCACGGGCAGATTTGACGAGGATGTCATCGACGTACACCTCCACATTTCTCCCGATCTGAGACCGGAAGACTTTATTCATCATCCACTGGTAGGTGGCTCCAGCGTTCTTCAATCCGAACGGCATGACGGTGTAGCAATAGGTGTCATCCGCTCTGATGAAACTGACCTTTTCTTGGTCCTCGAGGGCCAGGGGTACTTGATGATACCCCTGGTAGGCATCCAGTATGGAAATGAACTCGCTGCCTGCCGTCGAGTCCACCATCTGATCAATCCGGGGCAAAGGGTAGCAATCTTTCGGGCAGGCCTTGTTGAGATCCCGAAAGTCGATGCAGATTCGCCATCTGTTGTCTGGCTTAGGCACCAGTACCACATTGGCCAGCCAGGATGGGAACTGTACCTCCTTGATGTGCCCGGCCTCCGTCAACCTTTCAATCTCCGCCCTGATTGCCTTGTTCTGCTCGGTGCTGAAGTCTCTTTTCCTTTGCTTCACCGGCCGAGCATGGGGGTAGACATGGAGGTGGTGCTCTACAACTTCCGTTCGGACGCCTCTCAATTCCTTGACGGTCCAGGCGAAGACGTCTTGATTGCGAGCCAAGCACTCCAGCAGGGGCTCTTTCAGCTCCTCGGCAGTCCTATGGCTATCTTGACTCGGGACTCTTCCCGGTCGGGGAGGAGTTGCACCTCTTCTTTGTCTTCCTGCAACTCGGACCAGGGAGAGGCTTGGACCATGCTGCAGTCGGGGAAAGGCCGCGGGACCTTGCGACTCTCTACGTGAACATCGTCCACGTAGCACCTTCGGGCTACCTTCTGGTCGCCCCTGACCTCCCCCACCCGGTCCCCGACCGGGAACTTAACCTTCAGGTAGAAGGTAGAGGTGACGGCCTGAAACTCATTGAGGGCAGGTCGGCCCAGAATGGCGTTGTAGGACGAAGGGGCGTCCACCACTAGAAAGGTGGACCACCGAGTCCTCTTCAACGGTTCTTCACCCAAGGAGATAGCCAGCCGAATCTGGCCAATGGGATGTACCGGATTCCCCGTGAAATCGAACAACGGGGTCGCCACTAGCTCCAACTGGGACTTCTCAATCTGGAGCTGGTCAAATGCCCTCTTGTAGAGTATGTTGACCGAGCTGCCTATGTCCACAAAGGCGTGGTGGACTTGATAATTGGCGATGACGGCGGTGATGATCAATGCATCATCATGGGGGACTTCCAGCCCCTGGAGATCCTGGGGCCCGAAGATGATCTGCGGCCCCTCTGCCTGGGCCAAACTAGTGCCGACTTGATGGATCTCCAGTCAGCGCACCTGGGCTTTCCGGGCCCTGTGGGAGTCTCCTCCCGTCGGGCCGCCCGAGATGACATGCACGCCGCCTCGGACAACGTTCTGCTGGTTGGCTCGCTCTTCCTCCGTCTCCTCTTCCACCGCTCGGTTCCCTTGAGGGAACAGATTTCGAGCAGTTGGCGGGCTTTCTCGCAGTTCCTCGGCCATGGGATCGGCGTTCGGGCCTCCTCGGCCTACCCCCCGTCCGGGAGGTGTTTGGCGCCCCCATCCTCTGGGGGCCTGAGCCCGGCCCCGACCGGCCTGTCGGCACTCCTCGGTGGCGTGCCCATGACTCTGGTGGAAGCTACAGTATGACCTCCATCGGGCGGGGAAGCAGCCCTGGGCCAACTGCTGCACGTGGCGTATTTCCATGCCCGCGTGCCCGGCGGGGCCCCGCGGGCTACGAATGGGTCCTCCTGAGGGTCTGACAGTGTGAACAGGAGGAGGAAGTGCCGGGACCACCGCTTCCTTGCGCTGAGCCGCCTGCGCTTCCTCGACGTTGATATACTTGTCAGCCTTCCCGAGAAGGCTGTCGAAATCCTTCGGAGGCTTCCGAATCAGTGAGCGGAAGAACTCTCCCTCCTGCAGGCCCTGGGAGAATGCACTAACCATAACCTCCTGGGTGGCAGTTGGCACATCCATCGCCAACTCGTTGAATCTCTGAATGTATGACTTAAGGGGTTCTTTCGGCCCTTGCTTCAGGGCGAACAGGTTGAGACTCGTTTTGTGGTGCCTTCGGCTGCTAGCGAAGTGCTGCAGGAACACCCTCTTGAACTTTTCAATGCTCGTGACCGACCCATCGGGGAGTCGGTCGAACCATCTCTGGGCTGCACCCGAGAGCGTGGTCAGGAAGGCTCGACACTTAACGCCTTCCGGGTATTGCTGAAGCATAGCAGCACTCTCAAACTTCATCAAATGTTCCTCCGGATCCGTGGTCCCCACGTACTTAGGGACGGTGAAGAAACGAAGGTGGTGGGGCACGTGATCCTCCAGGATCCATGGAGCAAAAGGGCTGCGTACCGACATGGCCGATGCAGGGTCCGCCGGAGCTTTTCCCTTGTCCGATCGCCTCCCGCGCACCGGGTTAGAGACTAAGGCCGCGGCTGATACCGAGTGAGCATCACCAACTTGCTCCTGGGGGACAACCACTGGGGGAGGTGTGGGACCACCCTCTGGCACAGCCAGCCGGCCTTGTCCTCCCGAGATGCGCCGTGCCACTGGCTCTGGGCCCTGAGGCCCTTGGCTGGCTGCTTGGGAGAGCCTTTGAGAGGCCCTCTGCTGAGCGCGTGTAGCCATGAGTACCTCGTACTCCTCACGAGAGACGTCTACGTTCAGCTCATAAGGATCAGCCATCTCTACTTCCGATCAGGCTGCTGGTGTCCCTCCTTCTAGCGCCAAATTTGATCCTGTCGTGAAGTGAGTCGGACGCCCTTACAGCTGGGTGAGTCTCCGAGGAAGGCGAGGTCGCTAGGGTGGCGTGACGAGCTGGAGCGCTCCCAACCTGCAAGACAGAGACCGTTAGAACCCGCCGGGAAAAGTCCCCGGCCAGGCACTCCGACGGTCAAGTCAGTACACGATGGTGGAGATGGAAAGCAATCGAACAGTAGTGAAATTGCACTATCGCGCGTACCTGGGAAATGCGGAGTGAGAGGTATAAGTAGCCGGGGAAGCTGACAGGTTCTGTCCCATCTGCCACCTGCTGTCGTATAGCGAGGACAAGGCAAGACATGTCTAGGGGTGACAGAGGTGGCAGGGTAAAGTAGCTCATGCTGTGTTGAGGAAAGGGCCCTGTCAACTTAAGAGTTGGCGTCGTTGGACGCCGCTCGGCCTGACACCAAGGCATGTGGTCGAGATACGGGAGACAAGATGTGGCAGGCAGATCAATACCTCGGCGGGATATACGCCACTGGGGGTCAGGACGACCGAGGTCCTGTGCTGACCCTGTACAACTTCTGGCAGTCCTGTGTCAGGGAGTGGTTGCACCGGCTGGGGCGTTGAGTGACGAGGCCGACTGAGGGCCTAGGAGGGTGCCGACTGGGGCACTTAGTAACGAGGCCGGCTGAGGGCCTAGGAGGGTGCCGACTGGGGCACTTAGTAACGTCTTCTGTGGCTCGGGCTTATCTCCGTAGCGTGGGCCACCACGCGTAGGCGGGGAGCCGAGGCTGAATAAGTCAAAAACCATCTGTCTCAGGAAAAGGCCCTTATGGGACTATGGGAGCCTTGACACGGAAACCCAGGGGGTCTGAGCCCGCGGGCCTCCTACCCGGCGAGATCATCCCGATCACTGGCCACCTCCCTTCTGACTGAGCACCAGGCTACCGGGCCAAGTCACATAAGCTGGCACGGGATCATAAAGTTTTCCTTCTAATTCAATGGAATGTTAAATCCAACTTTTAGAATCCAACCACAAATGAATTTCCCCCCTCGCAATTCATAGCAAGCAATTGGTTTTATACGTCTCAATTCAAGCAAAATATCCAAATAGATTTTTGTGTGGGAAATACATTATATGTCCCTGTTGTATCTAATTTTTCCCACTTATGTCCTTAAAACATTTTCGTTCCCATTTATATACTTCTTTTATTTTTTTCCAAATAATATCTCTACCGTTAATTGCTCTGTGAATATTAGGCGGAAGTGACATCTGATATGCTCGTGACGGTTAAAACCCCAAATTAGAGCTCGATTGTCATTCATTTGGTGTAAAGAAGCCCTAGCTCTCCAAATCGATTCTTCCCCTTTGTTCCCATTCCACTTGAGGCGGTCAGTTTCTCTTCGATATCAACTTGTGAATCGAAGGAGACAACTATATTGTTGATGAAAGTTTTTGATAAATTTTATTGCTTTAATTGATGCTTTTGGCGAACATTATCCATCCCATGAATGCAAAATGGCTCAAAAACAAAGGGAATGTGAAGCTTTGATTGAATCTCGAACAGATGAGTGCTAATCCATTCAATGACAAAAAAAATTGACATCCACTCATCCCAACCAAAAATTTTAAAATTAGGACTAATCCATTTAATGCAATAGACAAACTCTATCATCCAACAAAAAAAAACTTCAAATAAGTCTACTAGTACTTTAAAATTATGATTGATCCATTTAACTCTGAGAACAATTGCATAGTAGAAAAATAGACACATTATTTTTCTCTTGTTAGAGGGGATGAATAGTCCTAAAAAATAAACACAATTCACTGGCTTTCTATTCTAACAAAGACATACTATTAATTAAAAGGAATGACTAACATAAAATAAAGAGGCGCGAGAGTTACTTGGTTTGTAATCTGTGTAGTTGCTAATCCAAGACGATAAAGCTCCACTTAAAAAAACCCCTTTTATACAGGCGGAGAAGCGTCTTACAAGCAATTGAGAGCACAAAAGTTAAAACAAAATTAGAAATGAATATAAAGTGTATTGTTCTAATTTTGAGCTCAAAGAGCTCTATTTATAGTCCCTGGAAAAGTTATTATATTGTTGATGTGACATGTTTAGGAAGTCTGTGTTCTATTAGGGCACCTGAGTTGGGTCAACTCTAATCCACATCACAACAGTCATAAAAATGTCTCTTTCTGCGATAAGGTATGCGACTCCGAGCGCCCGTATCAACTCCGAGCTCTTGGAACAGCTTCGGGCGCCTGGATCAGCTCCGGACGCCCCAAACAAGTCTAGGTGCCCGGAATTGCTTCGAGCGCCCCGATTCCGATCAACCTTTGGTTGACTAGATTTCTAGCATTTTTGGCTGATTTCTGATCGTCTGAAGTTGAGCTCACTCGAACTCAACTTCCAACCTTCTCCTCAAGCAGTCTTCCTCCCTGGCTTCTTGTTCCTCGGACGTCGCACACCTCCTTCTCGTTCTACCGGTGTACTCTTCCGTAACTTTTCGTCCCTCGGATGCACCAAGTCAGTTGGTTCCCTTCCCATTCACTCCTTCTCGTTCACCGGGCTTTCCGCTTGACTACTTGTGCTCCTAATTTTCTGCACACATAGACACAAGACATTAAAATCTAACAGAACCCAACTTGACTCGATTGACTATATCAAAACTATTCCGGGATACTTACAATCTCTCTATTTTTGATATGCATCAAGTTAAGGAAACATAAACAAGAAATAAAAATAAGGAATAATAATTTTTACAAATAAGGAATAAAAAAATATTGTAATAAGACATCCTTTTACTTAATTCTTATTTTCTTCCCTTTTGATCACATAAAAAAATGATGAAGGGAAAACTTTTTTAAAAAAAATCCTTAAGTTATAAAAAAAGATATATCTTTAAGAAAAAAAATTTGCTTCTTTGAAAACGAATGAAAAATCCTTGCTTAAAACAAATTTCTTAGAACCTTTGCTTTAAAAAATAGTAGTTTTTGAAATAATAAAAAAATAGATTTTTTTATCCCCAATAAATTACTATTTTTCTGAGTTTATAAATTTAACCAGAATCATTGAGAAAATTATTTTGTCAAAAATCTATTTTTGAAAGAAATTTAAATTTAAAAGCTTAGTTTTTGATAGAAAATTTATAGTAAATTATTCATATCTTCGAAAATTTTGTAAATTTTTTATGAACAAGTCAAAATATTGATGTGATCGTACAAAAAATTTTAAGAGAAAAGACTTAATCTTTAAGTGTTTAAAAATAAATTTTTAACAAATGCATAATATTTAGAAAATAAATGTTTTTAAAAAATAAATTTTTCCTTAAAAAATCATGATAATTTTTTTAAAAGTCAAAATCTATCGGATAATTTCTAAAAAATTAATTAAAAAAATCATGTCCAAAGTATTTTTAAAATAAAAAATTTAAGTTTTGGTAAATAATTCATAAAAATTTATTTCACGATTGAAAAAAATCTCAAAATTTTTTATGGATAGATATGAATTGTATTTAGTAAAAAAATTTTAATAATAAATTTACTCTGAAAAGAAATTTTTTGAAAATAAATTTTCAAGATTAGAAAAAAAAATCGATCAATTTCTAGCATACCTAAAATAATAATCTAGCAATTCAACACATATTTTGGAATCTAAACTAAATTTCTATTTACTAGATTTATGATTGGGAGAGTGAAAATCATAATGAATGATATGCCACCTTGCATGCACGATCTCCGACGGATTCATCGTGCCCCCCAGGATATAGTTTGATTCGGAGCGGCGGCCGAAAGCCACCGATGATGTCCAAGCAATAATCGGACGTATGCATATAAAGTGTCACGCCATGCCACATCATTTACTATGATTTTCATTCTCCCATTTTCACTCTCCCTATCATTACTCTTATCAAAAATTGGGATGAAATATAATTTTTGGATACTTTATAATTTGATCTCTATGATATCTAACATACCAATTTAATCTTTTATAAAAATTTCTAAAATTTGTAACCAAAAACTATTTGAATTTGAGCATCAGTGCTCTTAATATCTCTAATTTTTCTATCAATTTAATATTTTCAACATTAATTCTTTCAAGATCTCCTTGTAGGCATACATTTTGTTCCTTTTTTTTTTGTTTGTACTTTGTCCTAGTTTTGCATAATGACTGACCTACTTAACATTTTGATGCATTCATAAAGCTGACAAAGGGAAGATTACGTACCTCACTTACCGTGCCAGTCTCGTAAGCAGACGCTCTCCGTTTATCGTTGCTCCCTTTCGAAGTGGCTTCGTCGTCTTCTAGTTGGTGAGTTGCCATTAATGCTAGTTCAGCATATTCTACAAGCTCGGACTTCGAAGATGATGACTTGTCCAATGTAGCTTTTGTTGGGGATCGATGGACCGGCTATAGGAGGGTGAATAAAAGGTCACCCACGTTTCGCGTCGATTTTTTTCTACAATGTTAGCGTGCGCAAGTGGAAATACAAATAACACAAATAAACAAACGCTAACACAAACCGTTTACGTGGTTCGGAGATAAAGCTCCTACTCCACGGTAGTCCGTAAGATAGATGATCCCGATCCATCGGTGGATAAGTCCCCGGAAGAGCTCTAGCTAGCTCATGTAGCTTCTTATGGGTGGAGAAATCTCATCACAACTCTCACAAGACCTCTAAGCACAAAGACTACTAATTGACCTTTAACTAAAGCCAATTTCGTCAGCCTTAACTAGCCAAACCGAGCTCCCTTAAATAGAGCTCGTGGTTGAACTAGTCGTTACCAGTCGATTGGTGCCAACATCAGTCGACTAGTTCCAATCGAATCCGAATGTTACAGCCCAACGTTCGAATTTCTAGCTGACACCAGTCGACTGCACAAAAGGTTAGTCGACTGATCATTCTGTGCTAACTACTAGTCGACTGATTTCCAGACCAGTCGACTGGTCAAAGCCTAATCCTAGGGTTTTCCTACCCGAGTACAGTTCACTTGGACCCTCACGACTTAGCTGACTGTTCGTTTGCAGGTTCAACTTATTGCCTTCAAGCCTTCTTCGACTTTGACTCTTGTCCCTCGGATGCATACAAGCCCGTGACTCGTCCTCATGTCACTCTTCATGTATGTCTCGAAGTGCACTTCTCTCGGCTCATCGTTCCTGCCTTGCCCGTGGCTCCCAGTTAACCTACCTTGGACTTCATCTAATTTCCAACTAGGCTACCTAGTCCCACTAGGATTTCACCTTGCCTAACCGCAGTTTAGTCTAGTCTCTTGGTAGACTTCCACCCTGCCAATGTGCGATCTCCCAAATCCACTTGGACTTCACCTAGTTCCCAACTAAATCTACCTAGTCCCACTAGGACTTCTTCTCTTTATCTAACCGTAGTTAGGTCTAATCTCTCGGTAGATTTCCACCCTGCCAACGTGTGATCTCCTAGATCTATTTGGACTTCACATAGTTCCCAACTATGTCTGCCTAGTCCCACTAGGACTTTGACATTCAAGTCTTTAGTCAATCTTGACCCACTTAACTTATTACACACATCTTATCAAACATCGAAACTCAAGCTTAAACCTACTCGAGCTTAGTCAAACTGGTCAATCTTGACCCGAGGACAATTGCACCAATAAAAATGACTCTTTCTACAATAAAGCAGTGACTTCATGCTCCTGTATCAACTCCGGGCACCCCGGACTCAGGGCGCCCAGAACAGGTTGGGTGCCTAGAACTACTCCAGGCACCCCGATTCTGGTCAACCTCCAGTCGACTAGCCTTCTGATATTTTTGGGTGATTTCTAATCATTCGAATTGAGCTCTCCCGAATTCAACTTTCGACCTTCTCTCGAGCAGTCTTTCTCCCCGACTTCTTGTCCTCATTACACGCGTCCTTCTTGTTCCATAGTATGCTCTTCCACAGCTTTTCGTCTCTCGGTGCACCAAGCCCGTCGGCTCCTTTCCCGTGCACTCCTTCTCGCTCGCCGCATCTTTCGCTTGTCTTTTTGTGCTCCTAAGTTTCTGCACACTTAAACATAAGACATCAAAACCTTACAGAATCTAATTTGATTCGGTTGATCATATCAAAACTATCTTGGGATACTTATATTTTTTTTTTCAGTGGGATGACCAACTTAGGAAGTTAGTTGTTTCGAATGGATAATCACCCACACTTCTCGATTAATTTGATAGACATAATGTGGGGTTGGACCATTCATATTGGAATTAATCCACTCATTTAGATACCCAATTTAAAAAAATATTTGTCCGCATGGAATTTTTATTTTTTAAAAAATGTGAATAAATCCTTGTACATTTAAAAAATTCCTTTAACATTTTGAAACTATAAAAAAATATTATTATATTAGATAAATAAAAAAAATCTTTTGAATTTTCTTTTTTTTTATGTCTTTTGAATTTCTTGATTTCTGTTGTTTAATGTTCAGGAATTTCTTTAATGGGCCACTTTGAGTCAATGGGCCGCCCAGCTATTCATAAAAGCCCAATTCGTCCAATACCGTCGCTCTTTTTCTCTGGTCGTTTCTCCCTCATTCTCGAAGTATTTCGGGTAACGTTAGGGCTTCGGTAGATTCCTTCCGTTGCTGTTCTGCCGCCGCTTTCCACATGGCCGCCACCGCCGCTGTTCCTCGGGCTAACTCCTCGAAGACGGAGAGCTACGTGGACACGAAGCGGCGCGACGATGTCCGGCAGGCTAACATCATCGCCGCCCGCGCAGTCGCCGATGCCGTGCGCACTAGCCTTGGCCCCAAGGGAATGGACAAGATGATCGCCTCCGCCAACGGCGAGGTCATCATCACCAACGACGGCGCCACCATCCTTAACAAGATGGAGGTTATCCAGCCCGCCGCAAAGATGCTCGTCGATCTATCCCGTTCCCAGGACGCCGCCGCCGGTGACGGCACGACGACCGTGGTCGTTCTGGCGGGATCCCTCCTCAAGCGCTCCCTTTCTCTCCTCTCCGCCGGCGTCCACCCCACTGCAGTCTCCGATGCCCTTCACCGCTTGTCCATCCGTGCTGTTGATGTCCTCCACGGCATGGCCATCCCACTTGATCTCTCCAATCGCGACGCCCTAGTAAAGTCTGCTGCCACCTCCCTCAACAGCAAGGTCGTCAGTCAGTATTCCTCCCTTCTGGCCCCCTTGGCAGTTGACGCCGTCCTCTCCGTCGTCGACCCTGCACAACCGGACATTGTTGATCTCCGCGATGTGAAGATAGTGAAAAAGCTGGGAGGCACTGTTGATGACACCGAGCCCGTTAAAGGCCTCGTCTTTGATAAGAAGGTCAGCCATTCAGCTGGCGGCCCAACTCGGGTTGAGAATGCTAAGATCGCCGTCATCCAATTTCAGATTTCACCGCCAAAGACCGACATTGAGCAGAGCATCGTGGTCTCCGACTACACCCAGATGGACCGGATCCTACGAGAAGAACGGAATTATATCCTAGGGATGGTCAAGAAGATCAAGGCAACTGGTTGCAATGTGCTTCTTATCCAAAAAAGCATTCTGAGAGATGCTGTGACTGATCTCTCACTGCACTACCTGGCAAAGGCGAAAATTCTGGTGGTAAAGGATGTTGAAAGAGATGAAATTGAATTTGTCACAAAAACTTTGAACTGCCTGCCAATTGCCAATATTGAGCACTTCCGAGAGGACAAGCTAGGGTTTGCAAGCTGCGTGGAGGAAGCCTCGGTCGGGGATGGGAAGATTGTGAAGATCACAGGGATCAAAGATATGGGAAGGACAACAACTGTTCTTGTTCGTGGATCGAACCAGCTGGTTCTCGACGAAGCAGAGCGCAGTCTCCATGATGCACTCTGTGTTGTCAGGTCAATTCCTCCCTGTGTCATTTTTCTATATCACTCTGCAAATAGCATGCCATATTTACCTGCAATTTTAGTAGCTGAAGGTGATTTTTTATCGTCAGATTTCTTTTTTATGTTTGGTTGTACATGGCGAAAGCATTGTACATTTGGGTTGGGTAGAAAGGACCTGAATCTCCATATTGTGTTGGTAGAACAATTTTTGGGCTGTTAGTGAGATATCACTTTTATGTTTGGAATATGTTCAGTTTTTTAACGAGTCCGGTAAGAATAGTGTGAAGTTTATTGAGGATATTGGGGGTTGTTGTAATTGTAGTTGGTGCATAATTTGTCAATAGTTCGATAACAGACACATTTGATAAGTTATGTATGCCGTTTAGAGTGTCTCTGTTAGGGTAAGAAGTAGGAAAGGAATGGTAATGATAATAATCAGTGATTTCCATTTTGTTTATAGATAATGATATATTGGTATCTGATCATTCTCATTTTAAAGTGGTTATAATTATTTGAAATCCATTTATCATCCGTTGGTTAGGAATCCATTAGAAATGTTATGAAGCCGTGGACTTAAATTTACATTTTCATAAGATATCACATATTGATTTATGCCTATATTACTGTAGGCACAATGGCGCTGCAAATACTACTTTCCATTGAATCTGTAGCTTTCCTCAATTCAATAGGAGGATCTTTGCAAACACAAAAAATAAAAATAAAAACCATGTCTTGGATCAAACAGAAATTAAACCGCTCATAACAATAGTGAGCAGATGACAATAAAGCTACGTTTGGTTAGCGGTAATATAATCCAGTTTGTAATGTAATGGAGCCTGTAATGTAATCCAGATTACATGTTGTTGGCATTGTAATCCAGATTACACCACTTTTACTAGCTTTTGTAATGCAGATTATATTACATTACAGTTTTAAAACTGTACCAAACAAAGTAATCCATCTTGTAATGTAATCTTGATTACATTACAAGGCTGATTACCCCTTACCAAACGTAGCCTAAGGGTCTGATTTTGTTCTTTTTTGTTGAAGCTAATCAGGAAATTTAGTAGTTTTTGATGTAATGATGCTTTAGTTGTTGGTCATTCTTAAACAGATTTTTGTTTGTATATATGATGGTAGCTTTTATAGAATGCTTATATCTACAAATGTAATTTACATTTTCTTACAGATGCTTGGTGAATAAGAAGTTTCTAATTGCCGGTGGGGGTGCACCGGAGATTGAAATGTCCAGGCAGCTCGGAGCCTGGGCAAAAGAGCTTCAAGGCATGGAAAGCTACTGCATAAAGGAGTTTGCAGAAGCTCTCGAGGTCATTCCCTACACTTTGGCGGAGAATGCCGGTCTAAACTCGATAGCCATCGTCACAGAGCTCAGGAACCGGCATGCCCAGGGCGAGATCAACGCTGGTATCAATGTGAGGAAGGGGCAAATCACAAACATCCTGGAGGAGAATATCGTGCAACCGCTATTGGTTAGCACCAGCGCAATCACGTTGGCGGCCGAGTGTGTGAGAATGATTTTGAAGATCGATGACATTGTCACTGTGAGGTAAAGCTGTGGAGGAGGGAAATATGCTTTTTTGTTTCGAGTTTGGAACTGGTACTAGTTTTCTGCTTGGGGTTTAAGTTGTTGATTTGATGATCTTTTACTATTTTGAGAGAGACATGGTTTTTGTCTGGCAATTTACTTGTTACTGTTAGCATGAGATTAAATTGTTGTGCCTTTTTCATATTTGATATTAATGAATTTTTGAAGATCGCACTTTAGGGTGTGTTTGGTTCAAGTTATCGTATATAACCTTGGTTATGTGATTATCAAGTAATCACATAACCAAGGTAATTGGGAATGAAACATAACCTGAACTTGTTTGGTTCAATTTAGGTAATCAAATAAAATTTTATTTGTTTAGAGATAATAGTCTATAACATAATATAATATTTTACCATATTATCCTTTAGAATTTGTTTAGATAATTTTATTAAAATTTAAATTAAATTAATTTATTTTTTCTCTATTTAATATATTAAAAATCTAATTAAAATATTAAATAAAAAATATTTTAATTTAGTTGTTGGTCGTCGGCCGTCGACGGTGGTCGTCGGTCACTGGTTGTCGCCGGTCGTTGTCGGTCATCGGCCGTCGCCGGTCGCCGGTCGTCGTCGGCCGTCGTCGGTCGCCGGCCTGCGGCCGGCGGTGGTCGTCGGACGCCGGCGGTGGTCGTCGGACGCTGACCGCGGTGGTCGCCGACCGTCGTTGTCAATCGTCGGTCGTAAATAACGCTTTCGAAAGTTAATAAATTGTAATGGTTATTTTCGGCTTAAATATAAATATTAGAGGATAATTTTAGAAAAAAAAGTTGCATAACTCCGGAATCAAGAAAAACTTTACTTTCCTAAGGTTTTCCGATTCCTGATTGCATGACCCTTTTGTTGACGTGTCGGACATCGATTATTACTTGGGAATCGCTAATTATCGAAACCAAATAAGATTTTCGTTAATAACTTTGGATGGATAACCAAGGTTTATCAAAGATAATCCCCAACCAAACGCACCCTAAGAGTTTTAGATAAAATTTAAGTTGAATTTAAATATATGGAGTGTAATTTTAATTTTGTTATTGAATATTTAAATGATAAAAATTAAAGATCGTCCTTTATTTTAGTAGCACATTTTATTTATAAAAAATAATCAAAATAATATCACATTTTTATATTTTCTTTAAAAAATATAAATATTCTAACATTATTATTATGGTGAGTTAAATTTTTATTCAACCAAAATAATTCAAGGAATTAAAATAATTTAAAATTTTAGTTCAGTTAATTTGAAAGTTTATTTTTTTAAAAAATATTGACTATTTCAATTAAATCGATTCAATTAATAATATACTTTTTAAAAATAATTAAATCGATTAACTCTCTATTAAAATTATTAGGAGTTAACTTAAATTATTAAAATTTACTATATTAGACTTTTTCATTATTATATTTGTCCGTTAGGTCAACCCGAACAACTCAATCTAAATTAACAGCTTTATTATTTAAGATGTATTTATAAATTTTTTTTTCAAATAAAATATATAATTATGAGATAATAAATTTCTAAATCATCACCAAGGGAGCATTTGATATATATTCGACAATGAAAATAGTAATGAATTTTGATTGAGGGATTTATGGGTTTGGTGATAATCTAGTGGGGGTTAGGTTATAAAATCATTAGTATCATATTCATATTTTGATTCCGATCCCGTATATTAAGTATCATCACTCCTAAATCCGCTTATCAAGCGCTCCCTAAGTTCTTTCTTATTTACTTTTTTTTCAAATAAAATGTATAATTATGAGATAATAAATTTCTAAATCATCACTAAGGGAGCGCTTGGTATATATTCGGCAATAAAAATGGTAATGAATTTTGATAGAGGGGTTTATGAGTTTGATGATAACCTAGTGGGGGGCTAGGTTATAAAATCATTAGTATCATATTCATATTTTGATTCCGATCCCGTATATTAAGTATCATCACTCCTAAATCCGCTTATCAAGCGCCCCCTAAGTTCTTTCTTATTTACTATTTTTTTCAAATAAAATGTATAATTATGAGATAATAAATTTCTAAATCATCATTAAGAGAGTGCTTGGTATATATTCGGTAATGAAAATAGTAATGAATTTTGATTGAGGGGTTTATGAATTTGGTGATAACTAGTAGGAGCTAAATTATAAAATCATTAATATCATATTCATATTTTGATTCTGATCCCATATATTAAGTATCATCACTCCTAAATTCGTTTATCAAGCGTCCCCTAAGTTCTTTCTTATTTACTTTTCTTCCACGATGGATGAGAAACTGACATGTGAAGGGACCGATAGCCAAAGTTCATGATTACCAAATCAAATTCATATTTTTTTTATATGGGCAAATACGTTTTCAGCTGAAAGAATAATAATAAATTTAATAATATATTTTAACGGGAAAAATATAAGAAAAATTTTCTTAAACTCCCCACTTTCAAATTCACATTTGCATATAATCTCTATGTAAAATTTTATTTGCATACAGTCCCTGATAGGATTGACAAGACAGCTTTATGAGTATTATTTGAAGAAAATTGAGTATAAAAGTTAGAAATTTAGTATGTAAGGTTGCATCTACCACATCAAGAAACTGTATACTTAATTTTCACTCTTTTATACTCACTTTTCACTCTTTTATACTTATTTTTCACTGATATATACTCAATTTTTTCTCTTTTATACTCAATCCATCAGGGAAAAAATGCAAAGGATTTATCAAATGGGGAGCGAAAGCAAATATGGGATGGGGGAGTTTTTTGTAATTTATCGAAAATATATCAATAACTTTTTTTAATAAATTAACAATAAGCTCAATAACTTATCCTAATAAAAAAAAGAGATGGATGTCTTTTCAACTTAAATTTAATAATCTATTCTAACAAAGAAAAGAAAATATCTAATAACTTATTTTTTAAAAATAAATAATAAATATGATAACTTATTCTGATAGAAAAAGAAAGAAATATAAACTATCTATTGTTATTTAAATATATGAATTAATTTAAAATAGGTCTTGATCTTGAACTTTAGATCAACTTCACAATTATTTATATAGAATTAAATCAATAAATTGAAGATGTCACAACATTAAAAAGTATTAATATATCAATTAAGACACCTTGGTCGCTTCCACATGTTACAGGCTCCCAGGTAGACCCGACCCCGGGCCGGGTCCAGCCCGGACCCGGCCCGGGTCAACGGGCCGGTTAGCCCGTTGACCCGGTTCGCCGGGCCGAACCGGAACCGACCCGGCAGGATGTCGGGCCGGTTCCGGTTCCAGGCCTCCGGAACCGTGAACCGGCGGTTAACCGCCGGTTCATGTGAACCGCCGGTTCCAACGGCACTGAACCACCGGTTCAGTGCCGTTGGGCATTTTTTTAATTTTTTTTGGATGGATGAGATCATTTGACCATTTTTTGATCAATGACTACGATTTAGTGACCGTTATGATCCGAACTCTATAAATAGGGAGCTCATTTCATCATTTTCACTCACAAAACAACTTCTCTTCTCTCAATCTCTCATTCTCAACTCTCTAACTCTCAACTTCTCTCCGCGTTCTTCATCGACGATAATGGAAGGAGGTCACGGAGCTTCATCATCTCGATCTCGGAGGGGAAAAGAAATTGCATACGAGGATCCCAACCTTCAAATTCAATCTACCAATGATGAGACCGAGGCTCAGCCCCAACGCCCTCCGATCCCCGAAACGTAAGGAAGTACCGATGTGATTACTTCTAAGGTTCGGGATAATCCTCCTTTAAAATCGTCTATTTTCACTAAACATTTTGAGAAGGTCACACTTCCGTCGGGAGAAATGCGTGCAAAATGCAAGCATTGTAATGCTTCCTACAAATTCCAAGCCGGCGGCGGCTATGGGTCGATGAAACGACATGTAGAAACGAAACACCCGACGGAATATGGGCTTGACCGCTCTCAAACACAATTATCTAGATTTTCTAGCGGTAGTAGTACTAATTCTGGTTTATTTTTATATTCAGATAATAAATTAAGATAATCATTAGCTAAATTTGTTTCCGTAGAACATCTTTCTTTTAGTTTTGGATCTAAATGCACATTTGAAGATTTTTGTAAAGAATCTCTTAATCCTGCTGCTAAACGTGTACCTAGGACTACACTAACTCGTACAATTAAAAGATTAGTAAAACAAGGAAAAAAGAATTTAATCGAAGAATTTAGTAAATTAAATAATAAAGTTTCTTTATGTTCCGATATTTGGAGTGATCATTGGCAAACTCATTCTTATATGGGTATAACATGCCATTGGATTGATAACTCTTGGATCATTCAAAAAAGATTATTAGCTTATAGAGTTTTTGATGAATCACACACTGCTCATAACATTGCACAATTATTACACATAGTTTTAGAAGAATATGGATAGACTCATCAAATATTTTCAATATCATTAGACAATGCTAGTTCTAATACCGCTTCAATAGATGAATTAAAATTTATTTGTCAACCTGTCATTAGTGGTTTATTTTTTCATATTCGTTGTGTATGCCATATTTTAAATTTATGTGTTCAAGATGGATTAAAACTTTTACAAAATTATATTCAACCAATTAGAACCGCAATTTCATACTTATGGTCCCATCCATCTATGATGAAACAATGGGGTAGATTTTGTAAAGCTAATGGAATGCGACCAAAAAAATTTCCATGTGATGTTCCAACACGTTGGAATTCAACATATCAATTATTACAAGATTCTTTTCAATATAAAGATTTATTATGTTCATTTTTTGCACAAAATAGTAATACTAATATATATTTATTTTCACAACAATGGAATATTTGTAGTAGTATTTGTGAAATTTTAAAAGTTTTTAACGATGCAACTGAACAACTTTCCGGTATTTATTATCCCACTGCTCATTTAATTTTAGTGAATTTTTGTAATATAGTATTAATATTAAATGAACATCTAAATAATGAAACATTAACTTTATGTATATTGGCTATGAAAACTAAATGGGAAAAATATTTTTATTTTATTCCTGAAATTTATTTAATTGCATTTGCTTTAGATCCTAGATTTAAATTAGAAGTTTTACAAGAAATGCTAACTTTATATTATGACGCATTAATTCCTATTAAGGATTCTTCCTCTCCGGATCCAGCTAGTATTGTATATAATATTAAAAATTATTTATATAATCTTTATAATCAATATTATGTTAAATATGGAACACAAACTAATATTTCTGAAACACAACAACCTACTACTACTAATTTAAAACTTACAAAAGCCCAACTTTTATTAAAAGAACGGACGAAACGTCCACGAGGATCCTCAAGTTCCACACAGGAACTTGAGAATTATTTTACGACTTCTTTTGATTTTAATGAAGCAGATAGCGAAGACTTCGACATTTTGAAGTGGTGGTCACAGAAGGCTCAAAGCTTTCCCGTTCTCTCCGTGATCGCAAAAGAAATTTTAGCTTCTCCAGTGTCGACTGTTGCTGTGGAGCAGACGTTCAGTGCCGGCGGCAACATATTAGATGAACGACGATCAACTATGTCTCCCAACTCATTGGAAGCTCAAGCATTACTTGATGATTGGACCAGAGCCGAGAAGCGAATCCAAGGAATGCAACTTTCAGAAGACGAAGTCGAAGAATTTGATACCGAAGGAACAAATACAACGGGAACGGGAGGAAATGCAAGTGAGTGAGAAAGGGTAAAAATGTAAAAAATGTAAAAGGGTAAAAATGTAAAAGAACTACGTGAGCTTTGATTCCCCTATACCCTAAGGGGATACGTAGGCAACTTATATAAGTGCAAGCCCTTTTTTAATAAAATTTATTTTTTTAATTTTTAATTTTTTTAATATAATAATCTTGAACCGTGACGAACCGTGGCGAACCGTGAACCGGACCGTGAACCGGCGGTTCCGAACCGTGAACCGTAACCGTCTTGGGCGGTTAAGGTTAAGGGTCGACCTCCCACGAACCGTCGAACCGGCGGTTCCGAACCGTCGAACTGTCAATTCCGAACCGTGGTCGGGTCTACTCTCAGGGCTATTAGCACATCTCTAACGTAGGGTTTTTTTTCCATATTTTTCTTTTTGAAATACGTGTAAAAATCTTAGCCACCATTGTGACTAGATTATTTGTTTTTAAAACCTTTGACAGATTCACAATATCGAAGTTTTTGACCGATAGTGGACCATTGTTTAAAAAAAATTAATAGGATTTAGCTATTTTTTTAGCATTTTTTTCCAACCGTTTTTTCCATTCCGTGTTTACTAATTTTGGATTATACTATCATCTCTTTAAAAAAAGTTTTATTCATCCTGATCCGAAAGTTGACGGATGGGATGACCAAGTCGAGTGATACGATAAATAGTTTGGCAAAGAGGTTTAAGAGAAAAACCTAAGAAATAAATTCCAAAAGACGTCAGAAAGACCCCGGAAGGATTTTCAATGATTCCACTCTGACGTTCAAGTCAGTAGCCGATCAAGAAAATGGATGTCCCGGAAGTGAACGATGGAGATGACGAATTACCAAATCACAGCACACAATGATGATGACCAGGCGAAGATGTCAGCGCCTGCGAAATTAATACGAACGTAAAGGGGATGCATCGAAAGAAGTTCCGGTGGAGTCTTTTCCGACGCTTAAGTCAAAACTCCTTCTTCTAGGGAAGAAAACGAGGAACCAAAGTATTCGAGTTCTCAAATCTTACCCCCTTACCTGGGTGCCGAAGCATCTTATGTACCTAACGTCTTCCCCCCACGTATCTCCCCCTCCCCCTCCACGTTTCCTAGTTATCAGTTATTTGATAGCAGTTCTCCTTCCATGATAATTGGTAACGACCACTGTGACTATTAAGACCATCATTACCATAATTACCGACTGAATTTCCTATTCTAGAAGGAGAGGAGAGTACTAGAAGCTTTATTCTCTTATCCCTATGCTGCTCATTGGGATTCACTCTCCCGAGTTAATCTCGAAGTCTTATCTCTCAAACTGAGTTCGGGGATCTTCCTCATTCCCCCGAAATAGTCTCGAGAGCTTGAGCTCCCAGTCTGGCCTCGGGGGCCTTCCTCCATTCTCCCGAGATAGTCTCGGGAGCTCGAGGCCCCGGCCTGACCTCGAGTCTCTAGCTTCTCCCGAGATAGTCTCGGGAGCTCGAGCTCTCGGCCTGACCTCGGGTCTCTAGCTTGGTTGACCCTGCCACGTAGCTTTCCCGTGCCACGTGTCCTCCCCTATTACTCAACCCTATCACAAGTCCCCCCTTCACGTTTAATCGAAGGAAGTGGGGCTCTTATTAGGCTAGTGGCACGATGAGAGGAAGCACAGTATATACGGAGCCCATATTACCATTCCTTCTTCCTTAACGATTTGTCGGGTCCTAGGAATCAAAACATTCGTCCCTTAGCCCAAGACAACCATTTGAGTTAATCCAAGAATCTTTACGAGTTCCAAGGCCCTGTAGTGATGGTTGTCCATCACCCATTAAGGGTGCATGAGGTATATTAATGGCGAGAGAGTTTTTCTACGAATGAATTACTGCCACATGGCAGGGTCCTTTTTACGTGATTTCCTCTGATACGCTTAGTCAAGTCATACCAACCACCAACTATAATGAACTGCGATGCCACGAGATTTGCAGTTCTTACCATCCATGTGTCGTGCATCTATTCCTTCGCACGATAGCTGCTCCTTCCCTATAAAAAGGGAAAGCGGAAGTGGTCTTCCGTCTTCTTGCACCGCCAACTATCAAAACTTGCACCTCCTGTCTTTGCCTACTAAAGTTTCTCTTGCGAGAGCTTCTCCTTCTCGTGTAAGTCCTATTCGCCTCTATCTTCTTCTTTTCTCCAATATCCTGGGCAAGGAAGAAAAGGGAAAGAAAAGTCAATGTAAGAAGGAGAAACTTGAAGGGGACATGACGTATCATCTGGAGTGGTACGAAGCCACTTCATCAAATGTTAAACCTAATACCTTGAGAGCCGCTTGTGTGACCTATGACATTCCGGCGGAGTTGGAAGTCAAGGTTCCTAGGATTGACCAGTCTCCGGTAGAACCCCCCTTAGAGTTTTACACCTTCTTCCTAGGCAAGTAGAGTTCGACCTTCATTTTTCAATTCCTCCTTTTTTTCATGACCATCTCTAAGTATTTCGATATTCCCTTACACCAAATAGCTCCAAACACCTTCGCTCAGATGGGCGGGCCATTTTTCCTGTTCAAACTGTTCGACACACCCTTAACTCCCCGTTCCTTTCATTACTTCTTCCTCCCTAACCTGGCGTCTAGGGGAGCCTTTAGTTTTATTGCTCGTCCCAGCCATAAATTTATAGGTGGCCTCCCTTCTTCTCATAAGGGCTAGAAGGAGCGTTTCTTTTTTATCCAGTTTTCCGTGCGTCCTTTCTGTCCGATTCGTTGGCGAGAAGATTTACCCTCTCTTCCACATTTAGGCGACTTCTAGCAAGATCAGGGGTACCAGCAGGCCAGGAGCATCTTAGCTGGAATAGAGTTCCACGACCCTAATCTAGTTCAATACGAAGAACTCCTGTATCGGGCTGGGATTAGCCCCAAAGTCACCGGCCTTAGCCACGACCTTCGTAAGTTTACTGTTTTATTAAATATTTATCTATTCTAGCTGATGTTCTATTGTTTATATGTTGCAGAAGTCATCATGTTTGCGAGGGCAATGAGCAAGTTGCTCAAGTGGGAGCTCACAGATGAGAGGGCTCTCGCTCCCCCGCCAGCTCCTATAGCCTCGGCGGTTGAGCCTTTCGAGGGCTTTGAGCAAACTTAAAGTCAAAAGCCTCCTGCCCCCCAGCTACCCACTGCTCCAGAAGTCGATCCTTTTTCTGCCACCGCTAGAGCAGGAGGTGATGAGGAATCATCGGTTCGGGTTCCTAGGTTGGCGACAGCGCCAACCAAGAAAGCAAACCCTCTCCCTACCGCACGAAGAAGACTCATCCCGTCAGAAGAGGAGGATGAGAACCCGTTTAGCTTGGGCTCTGGAGGGAGAGGAGGATGTTATTCCCCTCTCCAAATGTTACCGGAGGGCGGCACTTGCCGTTGTGGAGCTCGAGGGTGAGACCGAGAGGTCCGCTCCCTTCCTCCCTCGCCTAGAGTTTCCAACTCCCAGGGCAGTCCCAAAGGTAAGAGCGTGAGGTCGGAAGAATCGGAATTTACTAGTGCCTGCCTGCGCCTAAGGCTACAAGCAGCTGAGAAAGCGGTTGCATCAGGTTTTCAACCTGTACAACTTAAGGAGTGGCCATAGGAGGGTCATCGTTCTAAAGAGGCCTCCTCCAGTACTGACGGCGGTGCTCCCGGCCCGTTTGTCATCCCTTACTCAGCGCCGAGCCTCCTGCCTCTGACCCCTCATCGCTCCGGGTCTACGTCCGGTATACCTTCTCTAAAGAGTCGGGAGGCCAGGAGGGGACGGACCGAGGAACACCTCACTTCCCTCAGAGGGATGACCTCGGCTGGGGTGATCGCCAACCTATATGAGTTACTGCTGAAGGTAAGGTTCCCTATATCCATTTTTATTATCTTTATCCTCCTCTTTGACTCTTATTGTTTTTTGTGTCAGGCTACTTCTGAGTACCTTCTTTTGGGCCAGCGAATGTCTCCCGAGCAGGAGACTGAAGCTCTACACCAGCAAGTGATGGAACTGAAGGTGGAGGTGTACCGGGCCCATCGGGCAGGCCAAATGCAAGCGGAGGTTAGCAAAGATCTCCGGGTCAAGGTGGACCACTGCCTGGACATCCTCCTAGCCTTCGAGTCCTCTCTGCATAACACCCGTCATCAGGAACGCCTTCTGTCAACCCTCTCTGTGGAGGTGAGTCAGCTAACCCAAGAGAGGGGATGACTCCAAGCTCAGAGGAAGAAACTATTGGAGGGCGGCCACCTCTTAGAGTTGTCCACGGAGGCATTCAATGGCCGGATCCGAGAGCAGGCGGACCAGTGATGAACCCGAGATGTGTCACGAATGTGGGCTCAAATTTAGATATTTGTAAAGTTGGAAACCCTTTTTGCTAGCAAAGAATAGAAATGTAGTAAAGGGGCCACATGTCGTATTTTCCCTAGGGCTAGTTGAGATGGTTCAATTCGAGCTTGAGTTTATGTGTCGTCAAACGTTTTTGGGTTTCAAAGAAGAAATGGTTTTGGTTTAGTAATGAGAAATGAAAACACAATGCAAAGAGAGTAAACTTAACTAAAGAAACTAACCAAGGTAATGGCAGCTAATGAATTCAACTAATGGAAAACTTAATCAACAATTGCAACTTAACAGAGTTTCGGAAAACAAGTCTGATTTCAAATGCAAAACAAATGCTAAACAAATGAATAAGAGAACACTTGATACGCCCGGAATAAAAGAAACCTATGTGCCAAAATGATACTAAGTACCAAAGCTGTAATTGAAAATCCCGAATTGAAACTAATCACTACAACTTGGAAGACAAAGCTAATAGTGAAGAGCTAATCATGCATTAAGGCAGGAAATCAGAAATGAATGCAGCAAAATTCAGAAATGAGCTTAAGTGCAGAATTCGAATGCAAGAATTCAGAACATGAAAGTAGAAATGAAGCATCAAACCAAATGCAAACTCAAACAAACCAGCTGAAATAAATTGCTCTAATCTACAGTTCAGCAAAAACTTGAAGAAGAACCAGCAATTACTTGGCACAACTTCGGAAGTTATCAGCTAACCTGCAGACATAACACTGACTAGCAGAAATGGAGGGTAGACCTTACTAAATGGAGTGCAGAAATATAACTACAGATCAAATACTGAAACTACTAATTGCAAGCTAAATTTGAATCACTAATCTAAATGCAGTAAGCTTAAAATGAGCTAAAGATTGCTTGGCACGAAATTCAGAAGCTATCAACCACTACTTGCTGAAACAAAACCGAACCTGCAGAATTTGAATCTGAAACGCACAAGCTAAATCCCACTGCAGAATTGAAATTAAACCTTTTGAGATGCAACAAGCTACAATGGAAATTCAGACAAGAAAACTTAAACTAACTTGATACGAAATTCAGAAATGCTCAAGGAAAATAAAATGATACGCAGCAGGGCAAAACTGATACGCAGTAGAGAAATTGTTATGCTGAAACTGGTTGATACACACGAAATGAAACAAGCATTGAATTGAAATTGCAACTATTGTTCACTAAACATCCTCCCTAACTGATTACCTTGCAGAATGAAACCTAATTAAGGCTGAAACAATTCAAAGATGAAAATTACAGCAGTAGATACAAAACAGAAATGAAATTGCAGCTAAAACTGAAATTACAGCTAAAGAAAACAGAAATGAATTAAGAACTAAGCCTCGATCATTCCCTTGTCTCAAGACCTCCTTGCCGTCACACAAGAGCAAGCCAAGAACCCCTTCAGCTCCGCAAATCAATGGGAAAATGGCTTCAATTTCGAATCTGCTCACAATCTGCACTCAGCTGGGAAAATCTAATCGATCTCCATGATCTCACAATTCCGAGGTGTGAAGATGATTTGGAGATGATCAAAACATACCAGAGGACCCTCCAGTAAGCTCCGATGGAAGAAAACGGCATGCGATCGCAATTGAATCGATCAGATCACAGAAGTGGACGAAACCCTCAATCCACTCTGTTCCGGTGCAAATCCGAGCTAGAATCTCAATGGAAACCTTCTCCCAATGATCCAGATCGTGTTCCAAGGTTGTGATCGAGATGACCATGCCTTCAGATGGAAAAATCGCCGAAGAAATGAAGAACAAGTGAAGAAAATTTGAAGAAGCTGTGAAGACGCGACCCTGATCCGAAGCAGAGGAAGCTGTTTAAGTAGTTAAGCAGTGGACGGCTCAGATCATTTCAATTCCATCCAACGGCTGATCTTCATCTGATTTGGATCAAACTTTCCCGATCTTGATCAAGGGTCAGGATCTATCTCTCAGTGGCTCTGATCTTCCAGATTTGCAACGGATGGTTCAGATCACCTTGATCTTTAAATGGACGGTCTAGATCCTCCTGAGCTTGATCCGACGGCCAGATGATCTCTGATTTGGATGAAACTTTCAGATCTTGATCCAAGTGCTTGATTAACCTTAATCTCAGCTCGGATTGATCAGAAGTTCTCAGATGGCCTAGATTTAACCATTTTTGCATCGGACGGCCCATATTAGTCAACGCTTTATCACTTGATCCAGTCCACTTTTGACCCAACTTTGACCCAACATGATCTAGTTCCATGATCGTTCCAAGCCTACAAAATTAGATCAACAATTTAGTGACAAAACAATTCGAATATATCCAAATTTGTAATTAAGTCCAAAATGAATGTAAATCCTAGAACCTAGGGTAAATCCACAATTACGCAAGTAAAATATGGGTTAAACACAGATTTTAGCATCTAAATTGATCAATAAAATGATACTTGTCAACTCCCCCACACTTAAGCTTGAGCGTCTCGCGAAAAGTACTAAATATGTATTCCCTAGCTTTTCTCAAACATATGTAGAAGCAATTGAAAAGAAATTACCTAGGGTTGTTAATTCTCAAAAATCAAAGCTCTATGGATTAATATCTCATCCTTAAATCAACAACTTAGCAATTTCAACCTTCATGATTCATTGAGACGAATTTCACTCACTAAACCTCTCAAGGGAAATGTTAGTGGCTCTCTTCTTGAGTTCTAAGTGCATGATGAAAATGGAGCTCACTCATGCACACATGCTTTTTGCACTACCATATGCTTGCTTGTTATCTACTCTCCACCATTATTCATGATTAGAATCAACATCTACAAAAGTTCATCCAAACAAGTGAAGAACATATGAAATGGTAAAAATGAAGTAAAAACTAAGAAAATAGCAAAACTGATAAAGTGGAAGACTTGGATGTTTAAGGATATTTTCAATGCACTTTGCCCTCTTATCAGTCCTCATAATGAAATCAAAAGTGTGATGGAATAAGGCTTTGGCATTGCCCTTCAAAAATTTGATGAAAAGACCTCATCAACTCCTTGGTGCCAATTTTCCATCTTGCGTGCCAATTTGTTTCCTTCTCTTTTCTTTTCTGATTTTGTTTTCTTTTTCTTTCTCTCTAGTAAATTCAGAATGTAATGGAGCAAAACTTGGGTTATGATGAGAACATCTTCACTAATTTTATGGTGCCAAAACTTCAATTGGATGCCACTTGTTTCTTTGTTTCCTTGTTTTTTTTTTCAAACTGTTTTCTCTTTTTCTGTTTTTTTCCTCAGCTGCTAGCTTCCTGATTTCAGTTGCAGCTTCTTTTTATTCATACTCTCCTTACCATTCAGCATCCAAACTTATTCCTGAACTAAAACATTCAAGTGGAACCATATTCAGAATTCTGCTTTAAAAGTTTTTTTTAAAAACTATTTTGCTCTTCTTTTTTCCTCTGCTCTCAATTCTTCTAAGGAAACTCATTCGGATCAGCATTCATATCAGAGAGCTTGAGACATCACATAATAATTAGAGACAAAAATTTTATGCTCCACATATAATCTTCACTAACTTATTCAGACCTTGGCTCAGATTTTTCTTTCTTCTTCATTGAATACAACTCGGCATCAAATTTCTGCACTGGTTTCAGATTAACACAGCTACAATTCATCCTTTATTAGAGTGGCCGAAACATACTCCATAGCAAACTTTTCTTTTCTTTTTGGCACAGATTTTTTTTCCTTCACTTGTTTCCACTTTGGTTCAGATTTCTGCACAGATTTCCTGTTTCAATTCAAACTTTACAACTTCAATCCAGACTTTAGCAAAGTGTTGCTGATTTTAGCTTCCATAATTCCTACTTTCCCATTCTTTATCCAACCATGCTTCACAAAAATCTCTTTGGCACAAATTTTTTTTTTCATTTGTGTGCCATTTTTTTGTTTTTTTTTCTGTCCGACTGAAACTTGGCAAAGAACGGCTTGAATCTCTAAATTAACAACAGAAATCTGGATGCTCCAATGGTTTCTCTTCCTTAACACTTCCTCTTGTTTATTCTTAATACCAAACTCACCTCAATTTGGCACCTTTTGGCCTCCATCTCAAAGAATTTTCCCTCCTTGAATATGAAATGCATCTTTTATACACAAATGCTTCCAAAACACTAGCCATCTCCCCCACACTTAATCTCTTGTCCATCTCGGGCAAAATAACATCAAGAAACATTCCAAAACTTCCAAGTCCATAGAAAAGTGAAGTTAGAAACAACATGAGAATTTAGGTAAAGAAAATGAGAAATATGAAGTGATACAAGGGAAATATAAATGTGATCCAATCATCGAAATATGATTTTGAAAGAACCTAAACAAGTTCTAGAGTACAATCACATGTATGTGTCACAAAAATAAAGCTAATCCTCACTAGGTAAAAATAATTCATCTCAAGTCCTCAATCAAGAATCCATGGCCAAGTAGTACTCAAGCATCCAAGATTTCATCCATGAGCTCAAACCCTAAGTTTTAACAACCAAATTTAATTTATTTTCAAGAGATTCTAAAATGACATGAAGACAACCTAAGGGATACATTTATTCCTACTCATTAAGAAAATTGCCAAAGAATAACATGGTATTTACAATGTCCTATTTATTCTTCTACTCTACTTAGCATTTATTAGCAAAACTCTTTTAAAAGAAAATTCTACTTCTTGAAAACATAAAAATGAAACATGCAATGAAAGAAAATACAAGAAAGAACAAACTCCCCTTTATTTCTGGCGGTCGGAGTCTATCAAGAAATAACCTCCATCGTGGTAGTGGAGGAGTATGGGTAATTGAGAGAGCACTCTTTATGTGATCTATATCATGGTGCATGTCTCCCCCACACTTAGACTTTACAGCAAAATGTTCAGGTGGCCGAAGGTGATTGAGGTACAAGAGCCATTTAAGAGGTAGAGTGCTTCGAATTAAAGTAAGATCATCTCTTCCCTCTTGATGCTTTTTGGAAATCCTTCCAGGAGGTTGAAGACTGTTAAGATGGAGTACCCACTCAAGAAATCTTTGAGACCCTGCAAAACCATGTAATACCTTTCTCATGCGTGTAGGGTAAGATAGAAATGTAATACCATCAATTTTTACATAGAATGTATCCAAAAATGCATCACATCCAATAAAATCAATTTTCGGCACCTCAAAGAATTTTTCACAATTAAAAACCACCAAAGGTATATCAAGAAACTTATCACCACAAATGAAATCTATTTTGGATATTTTAATGGAATTTTCACAATTATTTCCCACCAAGGATGTATCAAGCAGTGCATTACAACCAATGAAATCAATCTCTGCTACTTCCATAAGTTTTTCATACTCAACTTCAGCATAAGATATATCAAGAGATTCATCACAATAAACAACTTCAATTTCAGGCTTTTCTAAAAATTTTTCACAGTCAGATTCAGAATAATATGTATCAAGAAATGTTTCACAGCCAATAAAATCAATCTCGGGTACCTCCATAAGTTTGTCACACTCAATTTCAGCATAAGATATAGCAAGAGATTCATCACAATAAACAACTTCAATTTCAGGCTTTTCTAAAATTTTTTCAAAATCCATGTCCACAAAAGATGTATCAAAAAATTCATCATAACAAACAACATCAATTTTAGGTGCCTCTATGAAATTTTCATCATTATTTTTCACAAAAGATGTATCAAGACATGCTTCACATGCAATTCTAGACACATCTCTGAAATTTTCTAAAGGAAAAGGAGAAATACTTACCTGATCATGCTCAAGTTCTGGTGGACACTCAACTAGAATAGGTGATCCTTGGGTTCTTGCTCCCAGCATGCAAGTCCCTACACTTTCTGGCTTATCCTCTGATTTTCTACTGTATCTGTCAATGTTGGTGGTCCCTGGGGCTCTGTTCAATCCCCTACACCTGTAGAATCATCTCCCGTGAATGCTTCCTCAGTACTATCTACAACAAACTTATTAAAAAGATTAGGACTATCAATAGCAATATCATCACAAAATAAAAAATAAGAAGAGTCCTGTAAAGCTTTCTCTGAAATCAAATCTCTTCCCACTATGCCACATGCAACATCATCAGTAATTAACTGTGCCTCAACAGTCTCATCTGGGGTGTCTATACTCATAATAGAGTGATCTCCCCTAGAGTCCTTCATGGCATCGAAAATACTAAACTGGACTACAGTGTCTCCAAACTCCATCGAAAGTGTGCCAGCATAAACATCAATTTTTGTTCTGGCAGTCTTCAGAAAAGGCCTCCCAAGGATGAGTGGGGATCTATGTGCAAGATACTCTCCTTCCATGTCTAGAATGTAGAAGTCTGCAGGGAAAATCAACTCCTTTACTTTTACCAAAACATCTTCAATAACTCCTACTGGATGGATCTGGCTTCTGTCAGCTAACTGAATTACCACTCCATTGGACTGTAGAGGGCCAATACCAAGCATCTGAAAGACCGATCTGGGCATTACATTGATGGAGGCTCCTAAGTCTAGCATAGCGTCATGAAAAGTAGTCCTCCCTATCTCACATGATATAGTAAAAGCTCCAGGGTCTTCACACTTTTGAGGTAAGGTATGGATGAGTGATGAAATATTCTTTCCCAAGCTGACCAACTCATTCTCCTTAAGCTTCTTCTTGTGAACACATAGATCTTTCAAAAATTTTACATACTTAGGAATCTGTTTAATCATGGTTAACAGGGGTACATTAATCTCTACTTTGCTAAACAATTTAACCAGCTCATTGTACTCTTTGGCTTTCTCCTCCTCCACTTGTCTTTTAGCTTGAGTTTTCCGCTGTGGAAAGGGCAAGGGAGCAGAAATTTCCTCCTCTTGAACCGATATGGAAGGGGCTGAATTTTGAGTTGCTGTCCCTCTTTGTGGAGCTGCTGTAAAATCTGTTTCGGGGCTGATTTCTCCCTCTTTTCCACCAAAATCACAGGATTGCTTGATGAAGGAGTTGAGCACGGATTAGGGGTGGAACCAACTGATTTTGAAGTGTTTCGGGCTGTTTGGGCTGGAATGAAGATGCTGCCCTGTTTTCAGAAAATTCAGCTCTTGACCATTTTGAGATGAAGTAACCTTCCCACTCCTCAAATAAATAGCGCTAACATTTCCCTTTGGGTTAGGAATAGCTTGAGAAGGTAGTTGGCCTGATCCTTGAGCTTTACTTTGATTTATTTCACTAGCCATTTGCCCAATTTGCCTTTCGAGGTTTTGTATTGCAGGGCCATTCCTTCGTTGTTGTAGAAGTTGTTGAAACATCTCCTCTATTCGTTGTTGTTGTGCATTTCCTCCACTAGACCCTTCATACCCCCCTTGATTAGCATACGGTTTTGATTGACCTTGAAAAATAGGAGTAGGTTGTTGAAATTGTTGCCCTTGCTGAGATCCTTGAAAATAGGGCTGTTGGGCCTGATAGGATGGCTGAAATTGTTGTTGATAAGGCTGATAACTTGGCTGGAATGTTGAGGAAATTTGCTGAGAATTATAACCTTGAAAATTTTGATTTTGAAATGGAACTTGTTGTGGTGAAGACTGAAATTGATTGGGCTGAAATCCTTGATTTGGTGGCTGAAAACTTTGATTCCAAGGCTGGAAATTCTGCTGCAGTTGTTGGAATTGCTATTGGAAAGGTTGGTATTGTTGCTGAAAATTCAAATTCCCTTGGAAACCTTGTTGAATCCCTTGAAATGACTGCTGAAATGTTTGCTGGAATTGCTGATTTGGAGGCTGAAATTGCTGGTTTAGCTGCTGTGATTGCTGTTGTTGTGGCTGAACTTGCTGGAAAGTTTGTTGGGGTTGCTGAAATTGTTGTTGTGTGGGCTTGTTTGTAAAAGAATTTCCATACCTCAGATTTGGATGATCCCTCCAACCAGGGTTATAAGTAGAAGAGTATGGGTTATTCCTAGCTTGAAATTGTCCCCAATCCAAAGCTGCTATTGACTCATCTTGCTGGAGGTTGGGACATGAATCTGAATTGTGTTCCTGGCTAGAGNACTAGTAAGCAAAAAGCTTAGTAAGTACTATCTAGCTCACAAAATCTCGAATGTGCAAACATGCTTCTTGAACAATATGAAATCACATGAGATACTTATATGCTTGAAAGAAAACTAAACTAAACATGTATAACTCAAAACATGCATACTCAAGCATTAATAAATCTCAACTTGCTTTTCTTGGCTCAACTTGAAACTTTAGCTATTCTTTAACTTTTTGAAAACTCTTTAAACTTTAGAAACTTTGCTATAGCATATACTTGAAAATAATAATCACTTGGATCCACTGAAGACGTAAGTACCATCTCATATGCGCGTTCCCTAAAAGGTTGGGGTAGCGAGCCACCAATCCTAATAGAGCAGACCTTGGTCTACCAGGGCCAAGACCTTGGAATTGGACACCTGGATTTCTTTAACGACGCCCTTGGACGCCGGGTACTGGCCTTAGAAAATAAAATAGCTTTTCTTTCTTTTCTTTCTTATCTGTAAATGCCTTGGCATTTTCTCGAGCACCTTGCGTGCTAAAATCCCTAAGTCTTGACTTTTGGGGATTTCTTAAGGCCTTGGCCTTTTCTTTTCTTATCTTTATCTTCTCTTTTCTTTTCTCATAACTTTTCTTAGCCCTAATCTCATATAGGGTGCTTAATCAACTTATACAAACATATAATGAACTAATATCACATGCCAAAAATCATAAACTAAAGAAACTATCTCTTTTAAAACTTTTAAAGGAAATTTTCGCGGAAAAACTGCCTCTTACTGCAGGTGAGCAGTACTTACATTGATATCTTGGACTTACAACCAAGATTGACGTCTGGGACTCGGGAGAAACTTGAGATCTCGGAGAATTCTTCGCGCCTACGCGTTCCTCTCGTCGCGGGGATCCCGAATATAGGAATATCTCTCGGAGGAGAGCCTTGGCCGGCCCTCTTGGCCTTGGTGTTGTTTCGCCCAAGAGAGGAGAGGGGAAGGGTCGCGCGGCTAGGGTGAGGAAGAGAGAAAACCAAAAAAAATCCAATTTCCTCTCTTAACTTATCTATTTATATTTATGGGGCGGATCGACCTAACCACACCTTAAATATATGTCTCTCCACCCTTTGCTGTGCTTGATACCCTAGCCTGGCTGGTCGCGCGCTTGCCTGGTCTCGTGCTGGTTGCGGGTTCGAACCCCCTGCTGCCCTTAACGATTTTTTTCTCCCTTTCTTTTTTTTCTTCCTTTTTAAAATACTAAACGGACTCGGAAAATTCCATAAAAATACTCTAAAAATCCCTAAAAATATCTAGAATATTTCTAAACCATTTTTAAATAATTCTAAAGACTTTAAGAACTAAAAATGGGAATTTTGGGGCGTTACACAAGAACATCCCCAAACAAACAAGTCCCTATAAAAGTATGGTTAAGAGTAGAAGATTTGAAAGGAAAATAGAATAACATGATTATTGCCAAGAATTGATATGGAAAGGAAAACAAATTGATTAGCCTCTATAGATATGATCCAATCATAGAAATATGGTTTTGAAAGAACCTAAGCAAGTTCTAGAGTACAATCACATGTATGTGTTACGAAAATAAGGCTAATCCTCACTAGGTACAAATGATTCATCTCAAGTCATCAATTAAGAATCTAAAGCCAAGTAGTACTCAAGCATCCAAGATTTCATCCATGAGCTCAAACCCCTAAGTTTTAACAACCAAATTTAATTTATTTTCAAGAGACTCTAAAACGACATGAAAACAACCTAGAGGGATACATTTATTCCTACTCATTAAGAAAATGTGTCAAAAGAAATAACATGGTATTTACAATGTCTATTTATTCATTCTACTCTACTCAAGCATTTATTAGCAAAGACTCTTTTAAAAGAAAATTCTACTTCTTGAAAACATAAAAATGAAACATGCAATGAAAGAAAATACAAGAAAGAACAAACTCTCCTTTATTTCTGGCGGTCAAAGTCTATCAAGAAATAACCTCCATCGTGGTAGTGGAGGAGTGTGGGTAATGGAGAGAGCTTCCTTCCTTTGTTCAATTTTATGATGCATAACTCCCCCACACTTAGACTTTACAGCAAAACATTCAGGTGGCCGAAGATGATGTAGGTACAAGTGTCATTTAAGAGGTAGAGTGCTTCGGATTAAAGTAAGATCATCTCTTCCCTCTTGATGCTTTTTGGAAATCCTTCCAAGAGGTTGAAGACTGTTTAGATGGAGTACCCACTCAAGAAATCTTTGAGACCCTATAAAACCATGTAATACCTTTCTCATGCGTGTAGGGTAAGATAGAAATGTAATACCATCAATTTTTACATAGAATGTATCCAAAAATGCATCACATCCAATAAAATTAATTTTCGGCACCTCAAAGAATTTTTCACAATTAAAAACCACCAAAGGTACATCAAGAAACTTATCACCATAAATGAAATCTATTTTGGATATTTTAATGGAATTTTCACAATTATTTCCCACCAAGGATGTATCAAGCAATGCATTACAACCAATAAAATCAATCTCGGGTACCTCCATAAGTTTTTCACAATCAATTTTAGCATAAGATATGTCAAGAGATTCATCATAATAAACAACATCAATTTGGGGCACTTCTAAAAATTTTTCACAATCCATATTCACAAAAGATGTATCAAGAGATTCATCATGACAAACAACATTAATTTGAGGCACTTCTAAAAATTTTTCACAATCAAATTCTACAAAAGATATATCACGAAATGTTTCACAACCAATAAAATTAATTTCTGATACCTCCATAAGTATTTCATACTCAACTTCAGCATAAGATATAGCAAGAGATTCATCATAATAAACAATATCAATTTCAGGCTTTTCTAAAAAAATTTCAAAATCAGTTTCAGCATAATATGTATCAAGAAATTCATCATAACAAACAACATCAATTTTAGGTGCCTCTATGAAATTTTCATCATTATTTTTCATAAATATCAAGACATGCTTCACATGCAATTCTAGACACCTCTCTGAAATTTCCTAAAGGAAAGGGAGAAATACTTACCTGATCGTGCTCAAGTTCTGGTGGACACTCAACTAGAATAGGTGATCCTTGGGTTCTTGCTCCCAGCATGCAAGTCCCTACACTTTCTGGCTTATCCTCTGAATTTTCTATTGTATCTATCAATGTTGGTGGTCCCTGGGGCTCTGTGCAATCCCCTACACCTGTGGAATCATCTCCCGTGAATGCTTCCTCAGTACTATCTGCAACAACCTTATTAAAAAGATTAGGACTATCAATAGCAATATCATCACGAAATAAAAAATAAGAAGAGTCCTGTAAAGCTTTCTCTGACATCAAATCTCCTCCCACTATGTCAAATGCAACATCATCAGCAATTAACTGTGCCTCAACAATCTCATCTGGGGTGTCTATACTCATAATAGAGTGATCTCCCCTAGAGTCCTTCATGGCATCGAAAATACTAAACTGCACTAAAGTGTCTCCAAACTCCATCGAAAGTGTGCCAGCATAAACATCTATTTTTGTTCAGGCAGTCTTCAGAAAAGGCCTCCCAAGGATGAGTGGGGATCTATGTGCAAGATACTCTCCTTCCATGTCTAAAATGTAGAAGTTTGCAGGGAAAATCAACTCCTTTACTTTTACCAAAACATCTTCAATAACTCCTACTGGATGGATCTGGCTTCTGTCAGCTAACTGAATTACCACTCCATTAGACTGTAGAGGGCCAATACCAAGCATCTGAAAAACCGATCTGGGCATTACATTGATGGAGGCTCCCAAGTATAGCATAACGTCATGAAAAATAGTCCTCCCTATCTCACATGATATAGTAAAAGCTCCAGGGTCTTCACACTTTTGAGGTATGGTATGGATGAGTGATGAAACATTCTTTCCCAAGCTGACCAACTCATTCTCCTTAAGCTTCTTCTTGTGAACACATAGATATTTCAGAAATTTTGCATACTTAGGAATCTGTTTAATCATGGTCAACAGGGGTACATTAATCTCTACTTTGCTAAACAATTTAACCAGCTCATTGTACTCTTCGACTTTCTCCTCCTCCACTTATCTTTTAGCTTGAGTTTCCGCTGTGGAAAGGGCAAGGGAACAAAAATTTCCTCCTCGTGAACCGAAATGGGAGGGGTTGAATTTTGAGATGCTATCCCACTTGATGAGGTTGCTATGATATTTGTTTTGGCACTGAGTTCTCCTTCATTTTCCACCAAAATTACAGGACTACTTGATAAAGGAGTTGAGCACGGACTAGGGGTGGAACCAACTGATTTTGAAGTGGTTTCGGGGCTGTTTTGGGCTGGAAATGAAGGTGCTGCCCTGTTTTCAGAAAAATCTGCTCTCGGATCATTTTGAGTTGAAGTAACCTTCCCACTTCTCAAATAAATAGCGCTAACATTTCCCTTTGGATTGGGAATATCTTGAGAAGGTAATTGGCTTGATCCTTGAGCTTTACTTTGATTTATTTCACTAGCCATTTGTCCAATTTGTCGTTCAATGTTTTGTAGAGCACCAAAAACATTCCCTTGCTGCATTTGTTGGAATTGGGACTGTTGGTGCTGATGGAAGGGTTGATATTATTGTTGAAAGGGCTGATAATTAGGCTGGAATGATTGTTGAATTTGTTGAGAATTATAGCCTTGAAAATTCTGATTTTGAAATGGAAATGGTTGTGGTAAAGCTTGAAACTGAGTGGGCTGAAATCCTTGATTTTGTGGCTGAAAATTTTGGTTCCAAGGTTGTAATCCTTGCTGTGGCTGCTGGAATTGTTGCTAGAAAGGTTGGTATTGCTGCTGAAAATTCAAATTCCCTTGGAAACCTTGTTGAATCCCTTGAAATGACTGCTGAAATGTTTGCTGGAATTGCTGATTTGGAGGCTGAAATTGTTGGTTTAGCTGCTGTGATTGTGGTTGTTGTGGCTGAACTTGCTAGAAAGTTTGTTGGGGTTGCTGAAATTGTTGTTGTTGTGGGCCTTGTTGGTAAAAAGAATTTCCATACCTCAGATTTGGATGATCCCTCCAACTAGGGTTATAGGTAGAAGAGTATGGGTTATTCCTAGCTTGAAATTGTCCCCTAACCAAAGCTGCTATTGACTCATCTTGTTGGAGATTGGGACATGAATCTGAATTGTGTTCCTGGCTAGAGCAAATACCACATACACTCATCACTTGGCTCGATTGTTACGGTACCGAAGGAGTTGAATTTTAACTTGCATTATTAAGACCCATTTGCTTAATCGCTGATGTGAGCTCTACCAATGTATTCTTAATCTCCCTTTGTTCATTAGAAGCCACCTGGACTTCATTAACTCCTCTAGTAAATAATGCTCTGCTTCCAAACTACTGAGAATTTTCTGCCATGTTCGGAATAAGCTCCCTAGCTTGATTTGGTGTTTTGTTTACTAGGGCTCCTCCAGCTGTAACATCTATCATGATCCTATCCATCTGCAATAATCCCTCGTAAAAGTACTGGATGAGGAGCTGCTCGCTAATCTGATGCTGGGGGCAACTGGAACACAGCATGTTGAATCTCTCCCAGTAGTCATAAAGTGTCTCCCCCACCACTTGCTGAATGCCACAAATACTTTTTCTGATGATTGCAGTTCTGGAGGCTGGGAAATATTTCTCTAGAAACGCCTTTTTCATGGAAATTCAGCTAGACACGTGCCCAGTAGGTAAGTAGTAAAAGCAGTCCTTAGCTGTTCCAGTCAGGGAAAAGGGAAAAGCTCTCAGCTTGATATCTTCTTCTGAAATACCCTGAGGCTTCATAGTGGAGCATACAACGTGGAACGCATGCAGGTGTCTATTTGGATCTTCTCCAGATAATCCTTGAAACTTGGGTAACAAGTGGATGAGTCCAGATCTAAGCTCAAAATCACCAGCCAGCTCTGGATAAGCAATACTAGAATACTGAAATGTGTCATCTGGTGCTGCCAGTTCTTTCATAGTCTTCTGGTGGTCTGCCATCTGATCAACTGAATAAGCTGAAATAGACTGAGTATGAATAATGTCAAATCCCTCTGAAACACTGAGCTGGCTCCTCCTAGCTCTGAAAGTCCTCTCAATCTCAGGGTCAAAATCCTCAAGATCACCACCTGTAGACCTGGTCATAAAATCAAAAACAAATCACAGTAAAAGTATATAGAAAGATACAACAAATAAAATCAGACCACAAGATATAGCAGTAAGTGCAAAAATGGATCAAGAAAAATATGAAATGAGCACACAAGCAAAAATCAAACAACTCAACTAGTATGTTCCCCGGCAACGGCGCCAAAAATTTGATAGCCCCAAAAGAGCTGTCACGAATGTGGGTCTCAAATTTAGTTATGCGTAAAGCTGGAAACCCTTTTTGCTAGCAAAGATGAGAACGTAGTAAAGGGGTCATAGGTCGTATTTTTCCTAGGGCTAGTTGGGATGGTTCGATTCGAGCTTGAGTTAATGTGTCGTTGATATTTTTGGATTTTGGATAGAACTTGGGTTTTGGTTTCAATTAGAAATGAAGATGCAATGGAAAGAAAGTGAATTTAACTAAATGAACTAAACAAGGTAATAGTAATTAAGAACTCAACCAATGGAAACTTAATGAACCAATGCAGCTTGATTGAATTTGAACGAGCAAACCATGCTTCAAATACAACTAAATGCTAAGCTAAGGAATGAAAACAGTAATGGAAATTTTTGGAAGCAAACTAACTTGAAACAAATGCTAGCTACGAACTTTAAGAGCAACAATTGCATACATGGATGATAAAGTTCAAAAACAATCCGAATGCACTACCAACTGATTTCAAACACCTTAGCACACTAAAAACAGCATATAACTTGATACCAATCAATCCCTAAGCTGCCCTTGATACAACTTGCAGAATTTAACATCTTTGATACGTAAAAAAAAAAGAAATAACTGATGTGCCAAGCTTGTACTTGAAACTTGCTGAAACAATGACTGATAGTTCAGGAATGCAACTAATAAACTCAGCTTGGAAAGGTAAGCTACCAGTGAAGTGAAATGCAAGGTTGAATGAAGAACTTCCAAGATGTCGAAAACTGATTACACAACAAACTCAACTATTACAGAAATGAAAATGCAGAACATAGAACCCGAATGCAGAAATTCAGCTGCAAACCACTACAGAACAAGCAAATAAACTGAAACTAATGCACAACTACAACTTAAGCAAAGATTCGAAAAAGCAAATGCTCTGATACAAAACTGCAGAAGTGATCACTGTAAGTTTCAGAAGTTAGGCTTACTTGCAGAAATTAGAAACGGTTAACAGACACTATAGTTGATACGCTACTAATGAGACTAAATGCAGCAATTGAATTCAATAACTAAGTAAATGAAATAAACTTCAAGGTGAATTCAGTAGATAAACTAAAACTAGCTTGAATCAAAAATCAGTAACTACAGAAAACAAACTGAGACGCAGGAGAAACTGTTATGCTGAAACTGGGCTGATACGCAAGAAATGAAACCAGAATTGAACTGAAATTGCAACTATTGTCCACTAAACAAACTCCCTAACTAATTACCTTGCAGAATGAAACCTAATTAAGGCTAGAACAATTCAAAAATGAAAACGAAATAGCTGGTACAAAGATAGAAACAGAAATGAATCGCAAGAAATGAAATTACAGCTAAAAACAGAATTACATTAAGAAAACTAGCTTCAATCTCTTCCCTTAGCTCAAGATCCTCTTGCCGTCACACAAGAGTGGGTCTCGAACCCCTCAGCTCCACAAATCATCGGAAAAATCTGTCTATGTATCGATTCTAACTCAAATCTGCGATAGTCTAAAAAAAATATTCGATCTCTTCGATCTCGCTATGTAGGTTAGTAATGATGATTTGGAGGTGATCAGAACCAGCCAAAGGACCCTCCGGCTAGCTCAGATGGATGGAATGTGGCACCAAACGAGATCAAGTCAACCAAATGACAGATCTGAAGAAACCCTCATTCATCTCTGTTTTTGAGCAAATTGGAGCTGAAATCTTCATGGCAACAGCATTCCGACGATCTGACCTCGATCCAAGAATGAAAAACGAAGCGGTCACGCCCTCCACTGAAGAACACAAGAAGAAAATGCAATAGAAAATGTGAAGAAGACGAACTCTGCGAAGAAGACGCGACAGAGAGATCGGAAGTTGTTTGCAGTTTAAGTAGTTAAGCAGTGGACGGCTCAGATTAACCAGCATTCATTCAACGGTTGATCTTCGTCCGATTTGACTTAAACTTCCCAGATCTTGATCAAGGGTCAGGATCATCCTCGGGGTAGCTCGAATCTACCAAATTTGCAACGGATGGTTCAGATCCCCTTGATCTTTGAACGAACGGTCTAGCTTCTCCCTAGCTTGATCCGACGGCTAGATGATTTCTGATTTGGACAAAACCTTCAGATCTTGATTTGATCGCTTGATTAGCCTTAAACCCAACTCGGATTGATCAGAAGTTCTCAGATGGTCTAGATCTAACCGTTCTTGCATCGGACGGTCCATATTAGTCAACGCTTGATCACTTGATCCAGTCCACTTTTGACTCAACTTTGACCCAACATGGCCTAGGTCCATGATCCTTCCAAGCCTACAAAAGTAGATCAACAATTTAGTGACAAAACAATTCAAATATATCAAAATTTGTAATTAGGTCCAAAATGAATGTAAATCCTAGAACCTAGGGTAAATCCACAATTACACAAGTAAAATATGGGTCAAACATGGATTTTAGCATCTGAAATGATCAATAAAATGATACTTATCACAACGCTCCAGGAACGTTCCAGCGATGCATGGTAAGTATATTTGGTGAGTTATTGGAGCATTGCATGGAGATTTTCATGGATGACTTTTCAGTTTTTGGCACATCATTTGATTCATGTTTAGATAACTTGTCTAGGGTTTTGCACAGATGCATTGAGACTAACCTTGTGCTTAATTTTGAAAAATGCCACTTTATTGTAGAGCATGGAATTGTACTATGACACATAGTCTCTAGGAGAGGTATTGAGGTAGATCCTGTAAAAATTAGTGCAATATCTTCTTTATCTTGCCCCGTATGCGTACGGGATGTTCGTGTCTTTCTTGGACATGCAGGATTCTACCGCAGATTCATTAGAGACTTTAGCGATATTGCTCGGCCCTTGACAAGACTGTTGCAAAAAGATGTTGATTTTTATTTTGACGACAAGTGCAAAGAAGTTTTTCACAGACTAAGGGAGGCTCTTACCTCAGCTCCTATCATTAGACCACCTGATTGGAATCTGCCCTTTGAACTAATGTGTGATGCATCTAATTTTTCAGTGGTAGTTGTTCTTGCTCAGAGGGTGGATGGAGCACCTCATGTCATATGCTATGCCTCCAAGACCCTAGATGCCGCCCAAGCAAACTACACCACCATTGAAAAGGAGCTTCTTGCCATTATTTTTGCTTTGGATCGATTTAGATCTTATCTGTTGTGCTCACATGTTATTATTTTTTTTGATCATGCAGCTCTGACATACCTGTTGAAAAAGCCATATGCTAAGCCTAGATTAATCAGATGGATGCTTCTGCTCCAAGAATTTGACTTGGAAATCAGAGATCGAAGTGGCAAAGAGAACCTAGTTGCAGATCACTTGAGCAGAATTGAGAGAGATGGAACTTCTACCCCTATTGATGATGACTTTAGAGATAAGCATCTTCTTGCGATACATGGAGAGTCGCCTTGGTATGCAGACCTTGTTAACTTTTTAGTAGCACATGTTTTTCCTACACAATTTTCTAAAGCTCAAAAAGATAAACTCAAAAACGATACAAAATTCTACGTGTGGGATGACCCTTATTTATGGAAGTTTTGTAATGATCAAATAATTAGGAGATGCGTACCCGACCATGAGTTTTCTTCTGTCCTTACATTTTTCCATTCATCAGCTTGTGGGAGGCATTTTGGACCCCAAAGAACAGCTAGGAAGGTGTTAGAATGTGGATTGTATTGGCCCACCCTATTTCATGATGCATATCTGTTCTATAGGAATTGTGATAGATGTCAGCGAACTGGGAACATAGGAGCGAGAAATGAGATGCCCCAACACACTATACTTTTCTGTGAGATTTTTGATGTTTGGGGAATAGATTTTATCGGACATTTTCTTGCATCCTATGGATACTTGTATATTTTGCTTGCTGTATATTATGTTTTTAAATGGGTGGAGGTCATTCCCTCCAAGACTGATGATTCTTGTGTTGTTGTTAGCTTTGTCAGGTTATATATTTTTAGCTGGTTTGGAATCCCAAGGGCTATAATAAGTGACCAAGGATCTCATTTTTGCAATAAACACATGAAGGCTCTACTTGGCAAGTATGGGGTTGTGCACAAAGTTTCTACATCCTATCATCCCCAAACAAATGGACAGGCCAAAATTTCTAATAGAGAGATCAAATTAATTTTGGAAAAGACCGTTGGGCCCAATAGGAAAGATTGGAGCAAGAGGCTTGATGATGCACTTTGGGCCTATAGAACGGCATACAAGACCACCATTAGAATGTCTCCTTACCGCTTAGTGTATGGAAAAGCTTGTCATCTTCCCGTGAAAATAGAGCACAAAGCATATTGGGCGGTAAAAACTTGTAACTTTGATGCCACCAAGGTGGGAGAAGAGAGAAAACATCAACTCCAAGAACTTGAGGAGATTAGACTAGAAGCATTTGAGAACTCAAGGATCTACAAAGAAAAGACTAAGATTTTTCATGACAAGCAAATCTTGAAGAAAGAATTCCAAATTGACGACAAGGTTTTGTTGTACAAGTCGAGGCTCAAATTGATTAAGGGTAAGTTGAGGTCGAGATGGGAAGGACCATTTGTTGTGACTAACATTTTCCCTTATGGTGTTTGTGAAATCAAGGATGAAGCCAATAATTTTGTTTGGAAAGTCAATGGCCACCGGCTCAAAAAGTACTTTGAAGAATTAAAGGAGCTAGAGGTGTATGAATTGAGCATCAAAGACGCTATCTACCCAAATTAAGGGGAGTTTATTTTTCATGCACTTTGATTTCATTGTATATATCATTTTCATGTTTCTAGAAGTAAAATTTTCTTATTGAAGTGAGTTGTTGATAATAAATACTTAGGAAGTATAGATTGAATAAATAGCCATTGTAGATACCATGTTAGTTCTTTTGGCACATTTTCTTAATGAGTAGAAATAAATGTATCCCTCTAGGTTGTCTCCATATCATTTTAGAGTCTCTTGAAAACAAATTAAATTTGGTTGTTAGAACTTAGGATTTGAGCTTATGGATGAAATTTTTGGATGCTTGAGTACTACTTGGTGATGGATTCTAGATTGATGACTTGAGATGAATTATTTCTACCTAGTGAGGATTTAGCCTAATTTTTATGATACACACATGTAATTGTGATTTAGAACTTGCTTAGGTTCTTTCAAAACCATATTTCTATGATTAGACCACATCTATAGAGGCTAATCACTTTGTTTTTCCTTTTCATATCAGTTTTTGTAATAATCATTGTTGATACATGATCTATGTTTTTTCTGCTTATAACTATTTTTCTCCCATGGACTTGGTTGTTTGGGATGATTCTTAATGTTACTTTGCCTGAGACGGACAAAAGTTCAAGTGTGTGGGGGGGGATGCACGCATTCTATCAAAGTTGAGGGCAATCAAGCATTGGCAATCTACAAGGAAGTGTGCCAAATTGACTTGAAGGAGTTTTTATCAAGTTTGGGTTACAAGCTACTGATCAGTGAAGGGAGGAGCTGTAAAATTGAATCTGATGCTCAGATTTTGAGAAAAGAAAGAAAAAAAAAGAAGAGAAAAAAAAAAGAAGAAGAAAGGAGAGAAAAGCTGCTGTGAAAGCAGCTGAGAAAAAAAACAGGAAACGAAAAATAAATAAATAAATAAAAAAGAAAGAAGAAAGAATGAACATGAAGTGCCAAAAGGAGGATAGATTTCTGAACTGGAAGTCATGAATAAGAAGCTAGTGGATTTGAGATATGGGATTGAAAGGAAGAAATAAGGCATGAAGCAATTTCAGATTCAGAACCAGTTTTGGCTACTGATCAGACTCTGACCGGTCCAGTGACCGATCAGGGAGCAGCCAATCCGTTCCAGTGACCGATCAGAGGCAATACAGTACGATCGGGAGCAGCTCAGACCGAACTCCAAACCGATCAGTCAAAGGCTGATCAGTCTCCAGACCGATCAAAAGGAGCTGGCACACTGTTTCTTGAGATTTCTCCTCCAATCAGCTAATACCTACCCGCCACAACTCTGATTTCACCGAGAAGACCATAAAAGCGGGCAAAGTGCATTAGAAATATTCTTGAGCATCCAAGTCTTCCACTTCCTTAACTTCGCAATTTCCTAAACCTTTGTTTCATTCTTGTCATTTCATATTCCTTTAACGTGTTCTAATAAACTTTTGTAGATGTGGATCCGAATCAAGAATAGTGGTGGAGAGTAGATAATAAGCAAGCTTATAGTAGTGCAAGAAACATGTTGTGTTTGAGCGAGCTCCACTTCACCACAAATGTAGAATTTAGGAAGAGAGTCACTAAATACTTCCTTGAGAGGCTTTGTGAGTTTAGTTCATTTCAAGGAGTCATGAAGGATGAAATATACTAAGTTGTTGATTTAAGGACAAGATACTAGTCCATTGAGCTTAGATTTTTAAGAATTGACACCCCTAGGTAATTTCTTTTCAACTACTTCTAATTATGATTGAGAATAATCTAGGGGGTACATATTTAGTTAGCTTTTGCGAGACACCCAAGTTTAAGTGTGGGGGAGTTAATAAGTACTATTTTGTTGATTATTTCAGGCTCTAAAATCCATGTTTGACCCATATTTTACATGTTTAATCTTGAATTTACCCTAGGTTCCATGTATTAATTCTATTTTGGGTTAAATTGTAAATCTTTGCAATTTTGAGATGAGTTGATATCTAATTTGAATCTGACTTTTGTAAGCTGAAGGAACATGGACCTAGGTCAAGTTGGGTCAAGGTTGGGTCAGAAGGGCTCAGATCAAGGCAATCAAGCTTTGGAGAATTGTGAGCCGTTCATTCGGAAGGCAAGTAGATCTGGGCCATCCAGGTCTGATCCGATTGATCCCAACTGAGGAGAGCTAGATCTGACCCTCAGATTGAGATCTGGAAGTTTAGGGTTCAATCAGAGAAGATCCAACCGTTGGATTAAGCCAAGACAATCTCAGCCGTCCATTGCTAAGTACTTAATCAAAAATCCCTCAGAAATTTTGCGTCGTCACGTGCGCAGCTACTGTTCTTCGTTCTTGCGTTTTTTCATCGTTCTTCTTCATCGGATCGCGCGGCCACACTAGGGAGCAACTCATCTCCAATTCTCGAGTTATAGAGGAAGGATCCCGGTGAGGTTCGAAGCCAATCTCGTCGCTGGAGGAGCCGGTTGAGGGTTTCAGCCGAAACTCTGCTTCTACTCATCCACTACTGTTCGATCGCCGATTTTCATCATCCGGAGTGCTCAAGGCTTTCATAGGGGTTCTTTGAGGAGCTTGGAGCATTCCTGAATCACATCTGCAGCTCGGCTGATCGAGAAGGAGGAGATCGGAAGAGCAATTCAGCGAGAGCATTGTTTGGGCGGAGCACTGAACTGGGAGGCAATTTCTCTATCGATTTGTCGAGCTAGGGGGTTTGTAGCCGGTTCTCGTGTGACGACGAGAAAGATATTGGATTGAGGGAGGTTCTGGTGTTGGTTTTCTGTTAATTTTTGTTCCCGAATTCTGTTCTTCCGTAGTTTAGTTCTGTATCTACAGATTTTCAGACACTGATCGGTCTGTCGACCAATCCGAGCATCATCTGATCGGTCTACCGTCCGATCAGACTTGCTTCTGTTCGGACTGTCGACCAATCAGGTCGTCCAGTTTCAATTTCAGCCTTCGTTTTGTTTAGGCTTGACTTATCTCCAGTCTTCCAACTTTGCCGTTAGACATAAACTACTTAAATTTAATTTTAATTCTCAAATTCCCTTAGTTACGTTGTCCTTGCACTCAATTTTAGCTTTGAATTCCAATTTTATCCTCTTAAGTTGCATGGTTTAATTGTTACTTAGTCTAAGTGTAGTTTTTGCAATCATGTTTGCTTAGCTAAATTCATCTTGTCACTGCTATTTTTTTCTAAACTACAAAACAAACCCCCATATTATTCGAAAACCCCAAAACATTTGACGACACACAAATTCGAGCTTGAATCAAACATCCTAAACTAGGCCTTGGAAAAAACACGACTTGAGGCCCCTTTACTACATCTTATTTTGTGAGCTAGGGTTTTCAATCTATAAATATCTAAATTTGAGACTCACATTCGTGACATCTATTCTGGGTCCATCAGGCACCCTCCACATTAGCGATCCAGCCACATCGTTATCCTCTGACTTTGCCAAACCTTATCCACTCTCGGGCGCCTTAGACCACTGGGGCGCCTGAGTGTTGATGTGGCACGTCTAATCAGCTGCCGCCATCTCAGCTTAGTCAGCGCTGAGCAAACTGACCTGGGGCATCTGAGACCTCTCGGGCGCCTAGTTTCTCGGGCGCCCCTAATATGGCCAACAGATCTTCTGAGCCTGCAATCAGGGTTAGTCCAGAAAAATAATAATATTTATTAAATGCATGAATATTTGATAGCCTGAGCTGTCTGGTCGTAACTTTGGATTTAAAATGAAATCTTAGGTCGGACCGACGCCTACTGTTCCCTCTTCCAGGGAACGCATCCTTACCTACTTCACTCTGGAGAAGTTACCTTTTGTCAATCGGCACCTACAGTTGGACTTTTTCTCGGCCTCCGAAACTCACGGATCTCGAGACGTCCATACCTCGACCTGTCTCTACCTGTAACGCCCGTTTTTTTTTCTTTCCATGAAGCGGCGTTACGTTAACATGAGTAGGGCAGGTGGACATCATAATGCAGCGGAAAACTTTAAACTTACACCTACATGCACCTACTACCATTCTTAACATCATGACATGGGAACTTGGCATAGTAACTTCATACTTAGCATCATATCATGTCATACTTAGCATCATGTCATACTTAGCATCATGTCATAGAGTCACATAAGTCACCATTCAAGCACATAAATAGTAAAGGTAAAGTTCTATCATAAGACGAGCAAAACATATTGTTTCTTGGCCAAGTCACTACCACACACATGCTTTATTGCCCTCCTGCTGCTTCCTTACTGTCCCCTTGCGTGATCTGCGGTATAAGGAAATAAGACTATAAGCACACAGGCTTAGTAAGACTCTTTCCTACTCACTAAAACCATTCATCACTTAATCATGAGCACACGAAACATTAACATACTTAGTGCTTTACTTAGAACATAAGTCTTTATGATCACTTAGCATACATTTGACATGGCATGAACATAAACATAATCAACATTCGTAGCATGGCATAAACATAAACATAATAAACATTCATGGCATGGCATAATACTTGGCATAGACATAAACATCGTAAACATTCATAGCATGGCATAATACTTGGCATAGACACAAACATCGTAAACATTCATAGCATGGCATAATACTTGGCATAGACATAAACATAATAAACATTCATAGCATGGCATAATACTTGGCATAGACATAAACATCGTAAACATTCATAGCATGGCATAATACTTGGCATAGACATAAACATAATAAACATTCATAGCATGGCATAATACTTGGCATAGACATAAACATCGTAAACATTCATAGCATGACATAATACTTAACATAACATAAGCATAGCATGGTTCTTAACATAACATAAGCATAGCATGGTTCTTAACATAGCATAAGCATAGCATGGTTCTTAACATAACATAAGCATAGCATGGTTCTTAACATAGCATAAGCATAGCATGGTTCTTAACATAACATAAGCATAGCATGGTTCTTAACTTAACATAAGCATAGCATGGTTCTTAACATAGCATAAGCATAGCATGGTTCTTATCATAACATAAGCATAAGTGCATATCATGAATGGATGCATGAGTCAAATGCATATACATAAGGATGCTTAACTTTTAAATACTTAAACATAATAATAACATCATTGGGGGTCCCCGGCTTGTACCACATATATACATCATAGCGCGCATCCCTAAGTAAATACGAGCTAGCGAGCCCCGACCTACTAGGGTAAGGACAGCATAGTCGGTAGTCCCAGAACCGAGGCGTTCTTAAGGTGCCCATCCCTGTTGCACAGCTTCGGTAGTGCCAGAATCGTGGACAGCATAGTCGATAGTCCAAAATCGGGGCGTTCTTAAGGTGCCCATCCCTTGGACCCATACTTCGGTCCGGTACAAGCCCATTCATAAAGTAAAATACTTCATATGCTTCATCATTCATACATCATGGCATGCATCTTCATTCATAAAATATGGCATGCATCTTCATTCATAAACATAACATATATAACGACCCGGCCCGTCTACCGGCCCATTTACCAGCCCATTTACCGGTCCTCATGACCGTCGTACCGTCGACCATCGACCGTGCTGTTATTCATAAACATGGCATGCATCTTTATTCATAAAACATAGCATGTACTTCCATTCATAAACATAGCATGCATCTTATTCATAAAACATTGTTAGTGAGAGCCCTAGAGCCAATCATGTGATGGTTGTTGTATGGACTCATTGTATCATATTTCATATATATATATAAAGGCATTTGATTATGGTTATTATACTTACTTGTATTGGTGCCAAATAACTAAGTGTAATAACGTCCTTGGTAGTAGGTTCATATCTATATCAATCGATTGGTTGAATCGATAGTGAGATGATATAGAGAACACTACTCTTAATTATTCCTAGTCAAGTATTAACATTCAGGGACAATGTTAATGCATAGAGACTAGCATGTAGGTCAACACGATGACTTGATCTCACAAGTCATGGATATGAGATATCAAGTTGACACATGAGTATGCATTGGAGAATGTATACTGAATGACCCACCATGAGAAAGTATCATAGATCGTCATATGAGTGTCATATACTTTCTCATGTGACTATTAGTATGACTATTAGTCCTTAGACCTGAAGTCACCATAGTTCCCTACATAAGGAGTTATGTACTTTGGTTTCGTCAAACGTCACCCGTAACTGGGTGGACTATAAAGGCGATTACTGGGTATGTAACAAATTATGCGGAGGGATGTGAGTGATGTAGATGGGATCTATCCCTCCTATATGACGGGAGAGATATCATATTCTTGATAGAGTGAGATCACTAAGTGCATGACCATGCCCAAATAAGGCAATATGAGATATTGAGCTTATTTGATAATAGTGAGTCTACTTGGAGTTCAAGACACATAGATTGATTGGAGGATGACACGGTCTATGCTTCATAGAAGATCAATCTAGATATCGACGATAGAAGGACATTGTCACATATTATGAAAGTCATAATTAGTAGTCACATTGGTGATGTTGGATCTCAACATTCTTGTAACTTGGGTAGCAATGATGTGTTGCTAGATACCGCTCATTGCTTATGTTTCTAAGAGGTTAGAAGCATTGCCAACGTTACAAGAACCTATAGGGTCACACGCAAAGAACAAATAAATGGAGAAAAAATGAAGTCAAGTTTGACTTGGCTAAATATGGAAAGTCCATAAAAGGCAAGTTTGAATTGACCCAAATCCAAATCAAGTTTGACTTGACTTGGTTCCACTTCAAGTTAGACTTGACATGGGAGAAGAAATGAAGTCAAGTTTGACTTGGCTAAATATGGAAAGTCCATAAAAGGCAAGTTTGACTTGACCCAAATCCAAATCAAGTTTGACTTGACCCAAATCCACTTCAAGTTAGACTTGACTTAATGCCACATCATGGTGATGAATTGGCATGGAGCCAACCATTGATGATGCTCCACATCATCAAGAGCATTACCCCCCCCCCCATTTGAATTTGAATTCAAATTGAAAGGGGGTTATGGCAGGCCACTTAATGGCCATTAATGGCCATTATGGCCGGCCACTTAATGGCCATTATGTGGCCGGCCACAATCAGAGAAAAACCAAGTGTTGGTTCCATTTTTCTTATTGTGTGTCTTCTCTTCTTCCTCCTCCAAGTGTTGGTGTTCTTCTTCTTCTTCTCCTCTTGGCCGAACCCTTGAAAGGTGCTAGCACACCTAAAGGGTTTCCTCCATCCATTTTGTTCGCGTGGATACTTCTAGAGGGACGGCACTTGACGTCCTAGAGATCCGACATCCAAAAGGAGCGAGCGGGATTAAGCGGGGCACGCACCAAAGGTAAAATGGTTTATCCCTCTTTAGATCTAGGAGTAGATCGAGTTTTGAGCATGAAATGAATACGTGATTTTTCGTTTCGGAATTTTTTCTTCGCACGAGATCCATGGCTTTGGGTTCTCGGGGTTTCCACGACGCAAAAAGGCGGTTTTCGCGGCCCGAAAAACCCGACAGTGGTATCAGAGCCACGTGCGAAGCACGTATTTATTTTTTTTTGTATGGGATACAAAATTTAGAGTAGTTTATGATTCTGTAATTTTTCTAATTTTTAGGATTTTATGAGTATTTTTCTCGTAGAGGCGAAGCAACGAGTGCGAAGCACTTGTACACTTCGACCACCGAGAAAAACTTCACCGAAACGGCAAGTTTCGCCCAAATAGATTTTGGGACAGCGGGTTAGGCACTGTTAGATCGCGATACGACACTCACGAAATTAATTTCGTGAGTAGGGGCGCCGCCCCTAACCCTGCAAGGGGCCTTGTCACGTGATTGTGCCCGAAACCCGCTTAACGGGACCACCGTGGAGTTGTGACTCATAAAATTCGTAAAATACATAGAAAAATTAGATAAATTTCTGTAAAATACATAATTTTGAATTATGTACAGTAGTGTGATGGTCATGGCCCAAGACCCTATTTTAATTAGATTAAAATATGTGTGTAATTCATATTACGGCCTGCGTGCCGTTATTTGTGTTGTGTGTGTTGTATTGTGATTGCGACCTGCGTGTCGGCCTTTTATTTATTATTTCTATTAAAATTAGTTTAAGACTCGAATGTAACTCGATTATAAATTTTGTAATGTACAAAATTGAAGATGAAGGAAATTCTGGAGAAGACGGACTCGTGGGAAGCAAGCCGACAACACATGGGGTTCTGGAAGGAGGAGCTTGGAGAAGCTGCTGCCTAGACCCTAGGTTGACCAAAGGATCTTCTCATTGGCTTGAGAAGATCTTAGTAGGGCCATGACTAATCACACTTTAATTTTCTTGTATATTTTATTTTTGCTTATATGTATGTGATGCATGTTAGTATAGAATAGAATATACATGAGTGTATGTGATGCACATGTAATGTGGGAACCACATCTTGATGTGCACCTAATACACATTTAGGTTAAATTAGATTTAATAAATACCTAAATACGATGCACATCATCGATTAGATTAGATCTAAATCGAAATCAACTCGTATATGCCTAACGAGCCTTGATACCCATCACTACCACGATCATATGCGATTGTTGAATCTGCCAAAGCAGAGCAATGCATTTAATCATGGTGGGATGCGGAGGGAAAACCTTGGTCCCGCCTATCACGCTTGGGTTAGATTGAGCTCAATTAGATTGAGTAACTAGTTAGCTCAATTGGATCGAGCCTAACTATAGGCATACTCCAATAGTTGGAAAGGTAGGACAAGATCGCATTTATCAATAGTCTTGGGCGATTTAGCCAAAGCTAACTCAAGATTATTCATAAATGTTAATTCTTGATCCTATAAACAAGAGTTGCATAGAGATGTAATTGGTAATTAGTACCTACCGATCATACTAAGTCTTGGACGATTTAGCCAAAGCTAACTCAAGGCGTAGTATGATGTGGATCTTGACCTACGAGAATTATAGTTAGTTGGTGTGGATCTAGTAGTGTGGTTTTACCACATCTATGACTCGATTCTACCAAAGCCCTATAATTCAGTGGGAGCATCATTTAATTAAAGGCCTAGTTAAATGATAAATAAAATATGATACAATGGTGGATATTTATTTTCTGCATTTTATGTTGTAGATTACCATGTCAAACACGAACACTCTCTCTCTACGATCTGTTCTTGAGAAGGACAAGCTCCTAGGAGCTAATTTCCTGGACTGGTACAGGAATCTGAGGATAGCCCTCACGCAGGAACGTAAGCTGTACGTTCTGGAGCAAGCAGTTCCTGATGCACCACCAGCCTCTGCCGCTCGTAGTGTTAGAGATGCTCATTAGAAGCATCTAGATGACGCGTTAGACGTGATGCCTAATGCTATGTTATATGTCTCCTGAGCTTCAGAAGCAACACGAGAAAATGAATGCTTTTGATATGATTGGTCATCTCAAGAAACTATATCAAGGGCAGGCAAGGCATGAGAGGTTTGAAGTGACTCAGGCCCTCTTTTCATGCAAGATGAAAGAGGGAACCCCTGTAGGAACTCACGCACTCCAAATGATTGGGTACGTCGAGAACCTCGAGAGGTTGGGGTTCCCTTTGGGCCAAGAGCTGGCTACCGATCTGATCCTGCAATCGTTGCCGGTGAGTTACCGTCAATTCGTCATGAACTACAACATGAACGAATTAGACAAACCACTGCCCGAGATACTCAACATGTTAAGAACTGCTGAGCCTAATCTCACCACTGCCAAGTCCAGTACCGTCCTAATGGTACAAAAGGGCAAAGGTAAGGGCAAGTGGAAGCCCAAAGGTAAGGGTAAGACCCAAACCAAGGGCAAAGCCAGCTCTTCAACACTCAAACCTAAAGGTGGGGTTGCTAAGGATGCTACCTGCTTCCACTGCGGTAAGACTGGGCATTGGAAGCGGAACTGCAAGGTATACCTGGAAGATCTGAAGAAGAAGAGAAGTGAGACTTCTACTTCAGGTATAAATGTTATAGAAGTCAACCTTTCTATTTCTACATCATGGGTATTAGATACTGGGTGTGCTTCTCACATTTGTACTAATGTGCAGGCGCTGAGAAATAGCAGGGCATTGGCCAAGGGCGAGGTGGACCTACGAGTAGGCAATGGAGCAAGGGTTGCTGCTGTTGCTATAGGGACTTACTTTCTATCTCTACCCTCTGGGCTTGTACTGGAATTGAATAACTGTTGTTATGTACCTGTACTAACAAAGAATATCATTTCAGTTTCATGTTTAGATAACAAAGGTTTTTCATTCATAATAAAGGACAAATGTTGTTCTGTTTATTTAAAGGATATGTTCTATTGTAGCGCACATCTGATGAATGGCCTCTATATTCTAGACTTAGAGAGCCCTATCTATAACGTGAATACCAAGAGGTTGAGATCAAATGAGTTGAACCCAACCTATCTCTGGCACTGTCGCTTAGGCCACATAAATGAGAGTCGCTTGTCCCAGCTCCATAAGGATGGTTTGCTGGACTCATTTGATTTTGAGTCATATGAGACATGCGAGTCATGCCTTCTAGGCAAGATGACTAAGACTCCCTTTAGTGGCATAGCGAAAGAGCGACAGACTTGTTAGGACTCATACATAGTGATGTATGTGCCCTTTCAATGTCGCTGTCAGAGGTGGTTACAGGTACTTCATCACATTACTGATGACTTCAGTAGATATGGCTATGTGTATTTGATGACACATAAGTCAGAATCCTTTGAAAAGTTCAAAGAATTCAGAAATGAAGTACAGAACCAACTTGGCAAGAGTATTAAGATACTTCGATCAGATCGAGGTGGAGAATACTTGAGCCATGAGTTTCGTGACTACCTAGCTGAGTGTGGGATTCTATCCCAACTCACTCCCCCTGGAACACCACAGTGGAATGGTGTATCCGAAAGGAGGAATCGTACCTTATTAGATATGGTACGATCTATGATGAGTCACGCAGATCTTCCTATATCCTTTTGGGGATATGCTCTAGACACGGCAGCGTTCACACTAAACCATGTTCCATCAAAGGCTGTCATGAAGACACCATATACGATATGGACAGGGAGGAGTCCCAAGATGTCTTTCATGAGGGTTTGGGGTTGTGAGGCTTACGTACGACATCAAGTTTCAGACAAACTGGGACCCAAATCTGATAAGTGTTATTTCATAGGGTATCCCAAGGAAATGAAGGGATACTACTTCTACATTCCTAGTCAGCACAAAGTGTTTGTTGCTAAGACTGGAGTATTTCTAGAAAGGGACTTTGTTTCTAGAAAGACTAGTGGGAGTACGTTCAGTCTTGAAGAAGTTCAAGACATGGACAATAGCACTGAAGCCTTGATGGAAGTTGAACAGGAACCACAAAGTGTGGTGGTTGATGAGGTTGTTGCACAAGAAGCTGTGGAACAACAACCTGTTCATGTAGACCTACCTCTTCGCATGTCTGATAGGGTACGTCGTCAGCCTGAGAGATACTCATTTCTCTTGTCTGACCATGATGACGTTATGCTCGTTGAGAACGAGCCTACCTCCTATCAGGAAGCTGTGATGAGCCCAGATTCTGAGAAATGGCTAGAGGCCATGAGATCCGAGATGGATTCCATGTACACCAACCAAGTATGGACTTTGGTTGATCCACCTGAAGGGGTCAAACCTATTGGGTGTAAGTGGGTCTTTAAGAGAAAGACTGACATGGATGGACTTGTACATACCTATAAGGGTAGACTAGTAGCTAAAGGTTTCAAGCAAATTCATGGTATTGACTATGATGAAACTTTTTCTCCAGTCGCGATGTTCAAGTCCATTAGGATCTTGCTTGCTATTGCAGCATACCACGATTATGAGATCTGGCAGATGGACGTCAAAACTGCGTTTCTGAATGGAAACCTCCTCGAGGAAGTGTACATGACACAACCTGAGGGTTTTGTAGATCCAAAGCATACTGGTAGAGTATGCAAGCTGCATAAGTCCCTTTATGGACTAAAGCAAGCTTCTCGAAGCTGGAATCTTCGATTCGATGATGCAATCAAACAGTTTGGTTTCATCAAGAATGAAGATGAACCTTGTGTCTACAAAAGGGTTAGTGGGAGCACAGTTGTCTTCCTTGTTTTGTATGTAGATGACATACTACTCATTGGGAATGACATTCCTTCACTACAGTCTGTGAAGACTTGGTTGGGGAATTCCTTCTCAATGAAAGACTTAGGTGAAGCAGCCTATATTCTAGGCATAAAGATCTATAGAGATAGATCTAAGAGATTGCTTGGCCTAAGTCGGAGTACATACATTGATACCGTTTTGCAACGGTTTGCCATGCAGAATTCCAAGAAGGGAAATCTGCCAGTGTCACATGGCGTGAGTCTTTCGAAGACTCAAGGTCCCTCTTCTAGAGAGGAGAGAGACCGCATGAGCAAGATCCCTTATGCCTCAGCCATAGGATCTATCATGTACGCCATGTTATGTACTCGTCCTGATGTCTCGTATGCTTTGAGCATGACGAGCAGATACCAGTCAGATCCAGGTGAACGTCACTGGATAGCAGTCAAGAATATTCTTAAGTACTTGAGAAGGACTAAAGAATATTTCTTGATATTTGGAGGCGAAGAGGAGCTAACTGTAAAAGGTTACAGTGATGCAAGCTTCCAAACTGACCAGGATGACTACAGATCGCAGTCAGGGTTCGTGTTTTGCTTAAATGGTGGCGCTGTCAGCTGGAAGAGTTCAAAGCAGGATACAGTTGCTGATTCTACAACAGAAGCTGAGTACATTGCTGCATCTGAGGCAGCAAAGGAGGCAGTTTGGATCTGCAAGTTCATTACTGAGCTTGGGTGGTTCCTAGCATAGCCGACCCAGTACAGCTCTATTGTGACAACAATGGAGCTATTGCGCAGGCTAAGGAACCTCGATCACACCAGCGGACCAAACACATACTACGACGTTTTCATCTCATTCGAGAGATTATCGATCGAGGAGATGTGAAGATATGCAGAGTACCCACAGAGGCTAACATTGCAGATCCCTTGACCAAGGCTTTGGCACAGACCAAGCATGATGGTCACACTAGGTCATTGGGTATTAGATACTACAGTGATTGGCACTAGTTCTAGTGGGAGATTGTTAGTGAGAGCCCTAGAGCCAATCATGTGATGGTTGTTGTATGGACTCATTGTATCATATTTCATATATATATATATATATAAAGGCATTTGATTATGGTTATTATACTTACTTGTATTGGTGCCAAATAACTAAGTGTAATAACGTCCTTGGTAGTAGGTTCATATCTATATCAATCGATTGGTTGAATCGATAGTGAGATGATATAGAGAACACTACTCTTAATTAGTCCTAGTCAAGTATTAACATTCAGGGACAATGTTAATGCATAGAGACTAGCATGTAGGTCAACACGATGACTTGATCTCACAAGTCATGGATATGAGATATCAAGTTGACACATGAGTATGCATTGGAGAATGTATACTGAATGACCCACCATGAGAAAGTATCATGGATCGTCATATGAGTGTCATATACTTTCTCATGTGACTATTAGTATGACTATTAGTCCTTAAACCTGAAGTCACCATAGTTCCCTACATAAGGAGTTATGTACTTTGGTTTCGTCAAACGTCACCCGTAACTGGGTGGACTATAAAGGCGATTACTGGGTATGTAACAAATTATGCGGAGGGATGTGAGTGATGTAGATGGGATCTATCCCTCCTATATGACGGGAGAGATATCATAGTCTTGATAGAGTGAGATCACTAAGTGCATGGCCATGCCCAAATAAGGCAATATGAGATATTGAGCTTATTTGATTATAGTGAGTCTACTTGGAGTTCAAGACACATAGATTGATTGGAGGATGACACGGTCTATGCTTCATAGAAGATCAATCTAGATATCGACGATAGAAGGACATTGTCACATATTATGAAAGTCATAATTAGTAGTCACATTGGTGATGTTGGATCTCAACATTCTTGTAATTTGGGTAGCAATGATGTGTTGCTAGATACCGCTCATTGCTTATGTTTCTAAGAGGTTAGAAGCATTGCCAACGTTACAAGAACCTATAGGGTCACACGCAAAGAACAAATAAATGGAGAAAAAATGAAGTCAAGTTTGACTTGGCTAAATATGGAAAGTCCATAAAAGGCAAGTTTGACTTGACCCAAATCCAAATCAAGTTTGACTTGACTTGGTTCCACTTCAAGTTAGACTTGACATGGGAGAAGAAATGAAATCAAGTTTGACTTGGCTAAATATGGAAAGTCCATAAAAGGCAAGTTTGACTTGACCCAAATCCAAATCAAGTTTGACTTGACTTGGTTCCACTTCAAGTTAGACTTGACATGGGAGAAGAAATGGAGTCAAGTTTGACTTGACTAAATATGGAAAGTCCATAAAAGGCAAGTTTGACTTGACCCAAATCCAAATCAAGTTTGACTTGACTTGGTTCCACTTCAAGTTAGACTTGACATGGGAGAAGAAATGGAGTCAAGTTTGACTTGACTAAATATGGAAAGTCCATAAAAGGCAAGTTTGACTTGACCCAAATCCACTTCAAGTTAGACTTGACTTAATGCCACATCATGGTGATGAATTGGCATGGAGCCAACCATTGATGATGCTCCACATCATCAAGAGCATTACCCCCCATTTGAATTTGAATTCAAATTGAAAGGGGGTTATGGCAGGCCACTTAATGGCCATTATGTGGCCGGCCACAATCAGAGAAAAACCAAGTGTTGGTTCCATTTTTCTTATTGTGTGTCTTCTCTTCTTCCTCCTCCAAGTGTTGGTGTTCTTCTTCTTCTTCTCCTCTTGGCCGAACCCTTGAAAGGTGCTAGCACACCTAAAGGGTTTCCTCCATCCACTTTGTTCGCGTGGATACTTCTAGAGGGACGGCACTTGACGTCCTAGAGATCCGACATCCAAAAGGAGCGAGCGGGATTAAGCGGGGCACGCACCAAAGGTAAAATGGTTTATCCCTCTTTAGATCTAGGAGTAGATCGAGTTTTGAGCATGAAATGAATACGTGATTTTTCGTTTCGGAATTTTTTCTTCGCACGAGATCCATGGCTTTGGGTTCTCGAGGTTTCCGCAACGCGAAAAGGCGGTTTTCGCGGCCCGAAAAACCCAACAAACATAGCATGTACTTTCATTCATAAACATAGCATGCATCTTATTCATAAAACATAGCATGTACTTTCATTCATAAACATAACATGCATCTTCACTTATAAACATAACATGCATCTTCATTCATAGAACATGACCTACTTACATAAACATCATTCTTATTTCTAGTGCTTGCATGATCATGGCATATAAGGTAAGCATTGCATTATATTCATTGAACATGGCATGTTTGCATAGACAATTATCCTACTCCATAGGGTTTGCATGATCATGACATATATAAGGTAACATTGCATTTCACACATAAGCATGGTATTCATCCTAAGCATACATAAGTAGGACTTCCATAAACATACTACCTACCATTCAAGTGCATGGCATAGAACACAAGACATTCATAAATAAACCCTATTAAGCATGGCATCCAATCATAAACATAGAACATAAAACATGGTGCTTAGGGTTAGGGGTATAGGTAACTTAATTTCTACCACATGCTTGAACCTTTATATATACTTCATAAATAAGTATAAACCATCATTCATCAAACCCTAACTCTTCCCACATCCTATTTACCTTGCTTGGCCGAAACCTATAAGGAAGGGTTCCATCATTCAATTAACATGTAAGATAGCATATGGTAAAGAAACAACCATACCTTACCTATATGACCATAGGAAGCCATTAGGGCTCATGATTAGGGTTATCCCTAACCTTTAGCCCTCCTTCTTAGGGTTGGTCGAAACCCTACAAGGCCATGGGTGCATGGAAAAATTCCATAAAATCCCCAATCAAACATTAAACACCAACATACCCTACCATAGTAGTTATTAGGGCCCTTACTTGAGGTAAGCCATAACTTCTTGCCCTAGAACCTTCTTGGCCGAAACTTACAAGGGTCACAAGACCTTGTGAAAATTCACACAATTCACTTTAAACCTCTTTTTGGATCATGGGGTTACCCAAAGTACATACTTGAAAGGTTAAGCCCTTTCCCAACCAAAGAATCATGGTGAGAATCCCAAACCCTAAGGGGTCTTTAGGGTACTCCAAAAATTTCCCAAAAACTATATTTATTCCATATTCATCATGATAACACATTAGAAAACATGAGAGGGATTTTTAACATTCCCTTAGACCCAAATCCCTTGGTGGCCGAAACCTATAAGGTTAGGTTCATGGGTTTTCCCTTTTTTTCCAACATAAAATCGCATACAAGACTTCCATATCATGTAAAACTTCAAGAAAATGCATTATACCACAGGTGAGGGAGTCTTACATTGGTTGATCTTGGTTATAGACCTTAGATTTGAAGGAAGGAGGAAGATCTTGTTGCTCCTTGACCACCCCTAGCCTTTGTATCCTTGTAAAAGCCTTGGATCTTGGAGATGAAGCCTTAGGTGGACTTTTTCCAAGGAGAATCCTCTCCTTGGGTTTCGGCTAGAATGAGGAGGGAGGGAGGAAGAAAGGTGAATTGATAGAAGAAGAGAAGTAACCCCCCATGCTTCTCTTTATAGCTCATCAAAGAGGGTAAGTGAAGAGTCATGGTGTCTTTTCATTTTCCCTCAAGCCTTAACCATAATCCACTTCATTTCCTCATAGCACTCCCTTGTTAGGTGAATTGGTTAGAGCATGCATGGTTGTACAAGAGGTCCAAGGTTCAATCCTTGGTGCATGCACTAATTTTTTTCCATTTATTTTTATTTTATTTCCCTAATATTTCGAAAATCCCTTAAAAATTTCTCCATAATTATGTTAATATTTCCCACTAAAATCCCTTTATATTTCTATAAATTTTACCTAAAATTCACCAATAATCATGGTACTAAAAAGCCCATCTAAGGCCCATTAGTGACTATTTCCTCAATTTAAATGGAAAAACATGGATTTCTAGATTAAAATTCATATTAATATTTCTAGGTCCCTTAGAAAATTATCTAAACATGCTCAATATTTTAAAGACATATTAGGAAAATTTTTCGGGTCGTTACACTACTTCTGTCCGTAGTCCTCGCTCAGCTAAGTCTTCTACCTGATCTTCCGAATCAAGTCTTCATGCCCAGTCCTTGACCAAGAAAATGCATATCATTCATATATCTTGTGTTGTCCTAACTCTATGATGCAAGAAAACAAAAGTTGAAGAGAGGGTGGAAAAAGGGTTCTAGGTGCCCAAGCGCCCGGAGACAGTCCAGGTGCCCAGAGATCCAAGTGCCCTGATCAGTACGACTCGGTCAGGCGCACAGTTGGGCTCACATGAGTTGATTAGTGAGCCCACATCACAATCCATGTGCCCGAGAGTGGTCTAGGTGCCCGGAGATGGATAAACTTGACGGATCAAGTTTCAACGAGGAGTCGCCACATCAGCACAACTAGGATGCCCAAACCGGAATCAGGTGCTCGAACTAACCTTTATAAGCAACTTCACCCAGGAGCTTCATATATCAATTCTCTATCCTTACATGATGGAATGATAGTTAGTGCATGAGTGTTGCCACCTTGAGATCTAGTGGTCAAAACCTAGGAAAGCCAGTGTGCCCGCTTTCCTCACGCGCTAACCACAACATCCGGGCTAGTAGCCCCCGTGATTTACCTCCTCCGTATTGGTCGTGGGACAGGTTGGCAGGGGGCACTGGGGATTGACTGATTCACCTTTTACCACCTTCATATATCAATTCCCTACGATCTACATGCTCAAGTATTGTCCAAAAACTCCTCTACGACGCTGCAACACTCCAACAAAGACTCTCAAGGTTTGATCTTCAAGTTTGTCGATATACTTAAGTGTTTTGTACTTTTGCATTCATACTCTTGTAATGATTTTGAATTAATAGTGATTACCCATATTAATCGATCAACGATCGTGAGCCTTTGAGTAAGAGTCGTCACATGCTCCGAACAAAGTAAAATAAACTATGTTAGCATGGTTTACTTCTCTTTGTATGTTCCGTTGTGTATTTAATTGATTTACGAAAAATATGAAAAAGTCGTGAGCGCTATTCACACTTTCTTGACCTATAAGGGCACCATTGTCTCCCTTCCTCCTCGATCATACGATGAAGAAGATTAATGGAGCAACAAAGAAAGTAATAGGAGACCTCGGGCAGAGACTGCGACTAGCTAGTTACATGACTAAAACAAATGATTAACGAAGTTGAGTAACGTCGAACCTCGAATGATCGACTCAGTCCCATGAAAATTTTCATCGGCCATCAAGGTAAACCGGGAAGTAATCACGATGAACGATCCAAAAATCAATATTCAAGGATTCGCGAGCTACTTCCATGGCTAAGGAATTACGTCAAGTGACCTCCTCCTAGTTTAGGTCCATATATGTAGTTAATTAATTTACACAAGGTTTTCTTGGTCTCGATCACTATATATTTAATTTACACAAGATTTGGCAGTTGAAGTTGGGTCATGCGGGAAGAAGAAATTAAGGGTAAATTACCTATCGATAAAAGCGCATATATATATATATATATATATATATAGTCAAAAAAGAACAAAATAATATGATTTATATACGGCATTAGTGTCTTCGAAAATCTAAGCTGGTCCAGTACTAGCTAGGAACTGAAAGGTTTACTAAATTTGCTTAGAACTGAGCGTTTTCTAATAACTGATGTGTCCAGTTTTACTATCCAATTAATTCAGAGACCAATTCAATCCTATAAAAAATTTTCATCAATTCCTAAATTCCTAAAGATACATTACAAAAGTACAACATCAAATCATCAACTGACCTGCCAGTCGCCATCCCTACAAGACTATTCAATATTGAATAGATGTTCAATATTAAATGATACTCTACTCGTGAAAACAATCTTGAAAAAATTTTCGCCAATAGATACTTTGACCCACGACCACTCAATCCAAATTTTTCAATTAAATTCAACGCCAACACTTTGAAAATCCCCATTCCATTTTAACAGCTGCCCAATGCCCGATGCCCTTGGGGGATTAATTGCCACCCTTGATTACTACATCAAAAGCAAATGAAAACAGAAAACGCACTGCTTTCAAAATCACACATGAACTATCAGTTGAGCTGAAATCTAAATAGGTCCATCCAGTTTGATCAACGGAGAAATTTCAGAGAATGGTTGCAGATAACAATAGTAATGCTCCTGTCCATTTTTGGAGAATAGCTATTCTTATATACTCTCCCTGGAATCCACCATTTCGAAACAGTGCCCGAGCTCATAGGAGAATGGTTGCAGAATAATTCATGGAACAGGCACAAATCACTGTTGGAACAAATACAATCATAAACTTTCAAGAGTATTCAAGAATTTTATAACAATCATAATTGTGTCAATATTCAAACGTTCTATAAGCTGAGTTGCCATATTGACAGTATCAGATTTATTATCCGGCTATACAATGCCTACTGAAAGAACTTTGTCAAGCTGCCTTCCTATTGCATGATCATGGCATCATTATAAGTGTAGGATTGAATATGATGACACAGAGATATCAGCCAGTAAAAATGATGGATAATTTGTTCGTTTCCATATGAAAGGCTAGTCAAAATGTTCCCAATCATTGGTAATCATTGCAGATGATGTGTTCGGAAAAGGTGCATTAAGGTTTCCTGACCCAGAATCAAATGTCTCCCAGGGAGTAGTCATAGAGATAGCACTGCTGTTCTCAATGAAGGGGTTAGAATTTAATGCTTTTAGGGAGTCGAGTGTCTCCACAATGTTCTGGATACGGCGAACCTGCAAGGAAATTAGATTCTTGAACAATGATGTATTGGAAAGTAGAGATTTTCCTCTTTTCTGTTTGCACATAATAAGATCAAGTCATGGTAACAGTTCGGAATGGAAAAGAAAAAAAAAAAGGGAGAATTGCCTTAGGCTTATGATAACCGGTGTCAAACTCTATCCATTTTTTGCGAGGCTATGCCGTTATACACAGGTGTCTCTATTTGTTTGCAAGAAATTTGTTTGTATGTGAAAGTTTTTTGGATATGTTCTTAAAGTATACAACAATAATCAAATCATATCCCCATTAAGGATGATCAAATATACGAATCCTCCTAATTTATTGGACTCTATTCGCTACTATATCTATATATTTAAATATATTTTATCGTTAGTAACAAAGTCTTAATTGGTCTTTCCTGATTTAATGTGTGTATTTGACATAGTTTCACATTATCTAATTGAAACATTTATTGGTTTTCTAAATCAATTTGGACCATCTTAAATGCATCTATCAAAGTTTTATCTCAATAGGCACAACTTTGACCTTCTATCTAATTTTCTCATTTCTTTATCCTTGCGTGTCCCCACCTCCACCTTAACATCCTCATATCCACAACTCTCATCTTCTGCTCGTGTGTCTCTATTCATAACTCAATATTTAGCTTCATATAATGTAGTAGGTATAATCGTCAATTTGTAGAATTACCATTTAAGGATAACAAAGAACACTTGACACTCTCCTCTATTGCAATCATCTTGTCTTTATTCTATGTAAGACATCTCTCAATCCTTTTGCAAAAACAATCCTAAATACTTAAAGCTCTTAGTTATAAGTAACTCGTCTTCTCCTATCTTAACAATTAACTTACTACATTTAATATTATTTAACTTAAATTTTATATATTCTATCTTTACTAAATTTAAAGCATTTCAAAATACTTAAAGCTCTGGTAACTCGTCTTCTCTTATCTTAACAATTATCTTACAGCATTTAATATTATTTGATTTAAATTTCATATATTCTATCATTACTAAATTTACAACACTCACTTTTCTCTTCCAGTGATTTTCACTAAGATTTGAGCTTAACATTTACTTTTTCATGTGTCTCGACTATCAAAAATAATATTATCTGTAAATAAAATGCATCATGGTAACATGTTTTCGATGTTTAGTGAGTTCCTCCATGATTAGTTAAAAAAATAAGAATTTAGAGTTGATCCTTGATTAACCTATGTTTATAGGAAACACTTCGGTCAATCCACCTTGAGTGTTCAATCTTATCATTACATAATCATATATATTCTTTAATTATTTTAATATACACTACACTAACACATTATTTCCTTAAAGACTCTTTTCATATTATTTTATTAAGGTCGACGAATGCCATGTGTAAATTTTGCTTCTTTCCTCGATAATTTTCAATTAGTTGTTTGAAAAGATATATAACTTCTATTATTGATTTTCTAGGTATAAACCCAAATTGATTTTCGATGTGATCTCTTTATTTTTTTTTCTCTTTTTCAAAGTTTACATGACTCATTAGTTTAATGTTCCTATAATTAAATCGCATAATTTTATGTCTCCTTTGTTTTCATATATTAGGAAATATTTTCCTTCACAAGATCATCTTAATGAGGCAGCAGTTTGGCTAGACTAGACCTCACGAGTCAAACTAATTACTCCATCTAGCCACTAAAACCAAGTGAGTTGTTTGAACCCATCAAACTCACTCAAACTAAACGACCTGAATGGCCTCATGACCCAACCAAACAACTAAATTGATTATCTCGACAAAATCACTCGGCTCTATCTGTCACCTTGGCTCACACTATTTTACTAGACTACTTGGCAGTCCCATGTTGTACATGTTGTATGGCCAAATTAGCCTTTGCAAATTGATCTACCTCCATGGACAATGGTGAAGGCTAGGAAAAAAAAAATGTTTACTTATAAATAAAGTGAAGAACTTGTGGGTAAGTGAGAAAATTGACTTTGGTTTCTTTTTCAAAGTCATATTTGCCAAACAAAGAAATACCTAGTGTCCCTAAACAAATTTTTTTTTGATAAAAAATAATTTTACATTTGACCATGATATCTTAAGAATCAAACATTAAAAAATGAAAAAATATTTTCTTGAAACAAATAAAATAGGGCGGGTGTAAATGAACCAAACGTGAACAAGTTTGGTGTTCGGTTTGGTAAAGACTTATTTATGTTCATTTAATACATACAAAATTAAATAAATAAATAAGTTTGAACAACTTGTTAAAATAAACAAACAAGCTTAAACACATATGTATTCAGCTTGTTAACATTCGTGAACAACGTTTATGAACAATATTCATGAGCTTGAACACATGTATTTAGCTCGTTAACATTGGCGAACAACGTTCGTGAATCAACCATGTTCATTAAAAAACTCTTATCAGCATACTAAATAAACAAATAAACTTTTAAAATAAACAAACTTTGAATTATCAAGCTCAATAACAAATTAAACAAGCAAAAATTTCAAAAAAATCCTAGCAGCTTAATCAAGATCTCGATAACATCTAAACGAACCAAGCTCAAGTCAAGCTCAAACTTATAAAAAATAAATCAAACCAACCTTGAACAATCATTTCAATGACTTGATTCATTTTAGACTTAGCTCGATTACCTTATCAAATAAGCTTGAACACCCTTACGCTTGACTCGGCTTGGCTTATTCATGGTCCTATAACGAAGCCTTAGGAAATGCTTGTTAAAGAATCTTTTATATATATAATTTTTTTATAAACTTGTTAGATAATTTATTTCGAAGACCAAACATGATAAATATTTAAGAATCATATACGTGTTAAAAAAATCTTAACAGATCATGTATTTCCTAAACTGCTTGGTTTAAAAATCTTAATGATAACTGTTCCGGAAGGAGTCGCCGTCGATCGTTAGTCACCGAGATTCAGCCTACATGGGTGCTGACGGGAGGGGAAGAACTCCGCGCCCTACGAGATCAACACGAGCGTTAGGGGAACACACCGAAGGTTGTCCGACAGAGCCCACTCCGACGCTCAAGTCAGTGTCTCGATGGAGAAAAATAGAAGGCAGAAAAAGGTGTAAGTAGTAGAGAGTGCGTAACCCCTTTACCAGTGGAGTTGGACTACCTTTTATACCTGTGGCGGCCGCCATGGCGCGTCCACATGATCCATGCCACGTCCCTCCCTCCTTCGGCGGTTACTGGATAGCCTTTAAAACGGTCCACGCCGTCATTACCTGTTTCTACCCGTTGCGGCATTTAAGGGTCATGATGACTCCGCGTTAATGGGGATGTTTATCCATAGATCCGAGAGAAAAGGGGGGATCATTAATTGAGGTCGAATGTTATTTGGGCTCCGCCTCCCCGAGGTGGTCTCGGGGTCTTCTGGCCCGGGCTATCGCGGGCGCTCTAGTTCCCTGAGGTGATCTCGGGACCCGACTTCCCGGGGTGATCCCGGGAGGGGTTTCTGGTCTGACCTTCCAGGGCGTATCTCCCGAGGGGGCCCTGGAGACTCTTCTTCCCGAGAGCTCTGAAAGAGGAGTCGCTCAAACTCGTCATGTTTTTCCATGCAGCTTCTTCGTCCCACGTGCCCGCCACGGGCTATTCAACTATATCACAAGTCCCTCCCTTCAAGTCTGACCAAACGAAGTGTGGCTGACTGATCAGACTAGTGTGGTGGTGAAGAAGTTGTGTCCCCGTGAGTCTTTGCACTCGTTATTGCTCCTTTAGTAGTTATGTGGGGTCCTAGGATTGCAACAGTTGCTCCAGGTCCCTAGGAAATCCCTTTTTGGGTTTTGTCCTTCCCGAGAGGCTTTTATGGCTTTCGAGGTGTTGGGACCGGGTGCATGTTGACATGATACGGGTTCGTAATTTTTAAAATAATTACGTGCAGCGGAAGAATTAGCATAAATAATTTCTCAAATTATTTTTAACCACGTATCTAGCATGCAACCTTATGATGTGTGGACATGATCATAAATTAAAATTTTGCAGAAAAAGTAAACTAATTTACTTTGTACCTCGCGTAACTCGAAGAAAGGGACGAGATCCAACCGTAGCGTCCCTTGGAAGCTTCGCCTCTATTCGCGTCCACGCCGAGTTCTCTTCGGGATGACTTCGCAAAGCCACGAGTTTTGTGCCAACGAGAACTACTAGATTCTCCAAAAGCACAACTAGAATATCAAGAGAGAAAGATGGAAACTAACCACCAAGTAACGGAATCAAGGTTCCGTGAAGGGAGGAAGGAGACGCGACCCGCTTCGTCTTGGTGGTGGCTCACGGCTAGGGAAGGTGGCGCCGACCCTAGAGGGAGAAAGTGGCGCCGGCCCTAGAGAGAGAAGAGGCGCCGGCCCTAGAGAGAGAAAGGGTGGGCGCCGGCCCTAGAGAGAGAGAGGGAGAATTTCTTAATCTCTTGATTAATCAATTGAGGAATTCAAGCCTAGCCTTGGTTCCTTTATATAGTAGTCTCTCCATCGCCAAGTCTCCTCTTTAACGGAATAAATTTACATAAGAAATTTATCTTATAAATTTTCTTATGAATTATTCTGTTATGCCAAGTTTTATTATAACTAAATTTATAATAAAACAAACACATCTCCCAATTTATTATGGAATAAATTTTTACATGAAATTTATTATATAAATTTTTCTTATCATGGAAAAATCAATTCACAATTGATTTTATAAAAATAAAATAAACCATTTAAAATTTATTTTAATCTCCATGAAAATAAATTTATTTATATAAATTTCTTTACATAAATTTCTTTATATAAATTTATTTATCCATAATTTTATAAAATAAATCGCGCTTGATTTATTTTATAATTTAAACCAAATAAATTGGTTTTCTCTCCATGTGGTGGCCGGCCAAACCAAAGAGGGTGGGGACCCTCTTTGGCCGGCCAAACCAAGCCAACTCCTCGCGAATTAAACTCATTTAATTCGCCCAATAAGCCTTCAAAAGACTTAGTCATTTTAAGCTTCCGACGCGCCTCTGATAAATTCAGATTCGACTTATTTCTCTTGATCGGAAAATCCAATTTTCAACTCGTTTTAAATCCCTCGGATTACTCGTTGTGCGTGTGACTAAATAGGCTTTCCATTTATGTTGGCCGTCTATAATCAACCAATTATAGAACGATCATGAGTGGCACCTAGTAGTACATCATGACCTCCAATTAATCGAAAGATCAACGGTTGACCTCAGAAATAATTCTGAAACCCTTCAGCAGCTCTAATGAATCGTGCCTCATTCCCTTTACCATCTTATACCCACTTGGTTCAGGACATGGTCTGTGTGTGTCAGTCCCCACTAGGCTGACTACGTCACACCTAGCCCAAGTAACGTTCTCTCGTCCTTTGGATTTCTAATTACTCTCATGTATTTAAGAGACTCATACTCTAAACATGACATGCTCTGGCCAGAGGCTTTGAGTAACAATCCGACGATAGGCCTGGGTATACATCCCCTCGCAAGGAGTGGTGAATCCTTTGTAGGCTGTTCAAACATCTTCGGGCACTTCGGCTTATACCCAACCATCCTAGGTCCACACCTCCTTGGAGATGCTTGTTTAAGATGTTAAAGTATAAGTCTCCATGACCAAGATGACTAGAACACCGCAAGTCAAAGGAACATCGCACTTAAGCTGCAGTAAGAACTTCACTGACATGTCTATATATAGACTACCATGTGAAGTTTTACAGTCAGTCACTCCAATGAACTAGTTCCCTTAACTAGCATTCATGTTTATCTCCGGACATCCCAATGTCACCAGCCAGTGAGAATCAGCTAATTAGAGAATAACCCATGCTAGTCTCAACAGAATTGATAGTGTCCGTATTTATCAATTCATCGACTAGGGATATTTTCAATACTTCACAATTGCACATGTAGAGATAATCACTAGTTGTGAATTCATCACAAATTCTCTCATGCTGTGAATTGTATTGCGGACATTCAGTAAATGAGTTTAAGATCTCAATCAAATACACAAACATGTATACTCAAATAGTGAATTTTCATTTATTAAAATAAATGTTTACAATCATAAGGCGATTGCCTTAGGACACTTCTCTCATATTACTAACACGAGGTACCATAATGATACCTATCCCTCTGTTATAAAGGCTTATGGCGCTCTTTAAAGGCGACAAGGTCCTTCCGCGAATGCCCCATCGCCACGTGCTTCAACGGCCCTCTTCACGACCTCTTACTGACGTGCGCCGTTGTAGCTGGCTCACGTCAGACGACTGTCTCTGGCACAACCCCAATGTGGCGGTTTCTAGCTTTCTACGTGCTTCGTCCCTATTGCGTTCACGCAGGCGGCTTCCTCGGTATAAGAAGGGCAGACAAAGACGTTCGGCCAACTTCTGATTTCGTGATTAGGTGCACCTCGTCTCCCTCTTCTTCTCTAAGGACTCTTTTGAGCGTAAGTAGTTTGCCTCCTCCTTGTCCTTTTCCTTAGGAACCATGGAAGGTTACCGGGCGGAGTGGTACGAGTCTGCCTCTTCGAGAGTGAGACCGAAGGCTATGCAGGTGGCTATTGAGGCCTACGGCAACCTGACTGAGATGGCGGTGGTTATCCCCAGGGTAGGACAGACGCCAGCGGAGCCTACCGCAGGCTTTTCTACCTTCTTCTTGGGGCAGATAGAGTCAGGGCTTCGTTTCCCCATTCCTTCTTTCTTCATGAACGTAGCCTCCTATTTTGACATCCCCCTCCACCAGATGGCTCCCAATGTCTTTGCTTAAATGAGAGGGTGTATATTATTTTCAAGCTCTTCGACCTCCTCCTGACTCCTCGTCTCTTTCATTCTTACTTCGTTCCGATCGGCTCCCGAGGGGTCTTTAGCTTTTCGACGCGCCCGGGCCATAGGTTCTTAGGAGGGTTCCCTTCTTCGCACAAAGGATGGAAAGAGATGTTTTTTTTCATCCGACTGCCTGTGTTGCCCTTCAGGTCTCTTCGTTGGATAGAGGTTCTACCGACTCCTCCCTCTCAAGGGGAGTTCCTCCAGAGTCCTACGTACTAACGCGCTAGGAACGTACTCTCCGGCATTGAGTTCAGTGGCCTTGGGCTGGTGCAGAGTGAAGAGCTCATGTACCGGGCAGGCCATAGCCCCAAAGTGACCCGAATCAACCCCAGCCTCGATATGTTCGTCTTTTTCATCAATACCCGTTAGTTCTAACTGATGTTTCCTTGTCTTGCTATTGTAAAGGAAGTCATATTCTCCAAGGTGATGGGCCGACTTATCAAGTGGGAGGAGGCCAACAAGGAGGCGCTAACTCCTCCCCCGGCTATTCTGGATGCACCCCTTGTGTCTACCGAGTCCTCGGAGAGGACCGTTGAATCGTCCCGTGGGACTGCTTCGCCCGGGAGGGCAGAGGCTACTGTCGCTCCTCCTGTGGTAGGCCAAGGGCCTTCTGGTCTATCGGTTGACCCTGCAGCGGATCCTCCTTCGGGGGGTGACTCTCCCCCGGTTGTTGTTCATCCAGAGGAGGTCAACGAGGGGTCCCCCCTACTGCCTCCTCAATAGTCCAACTCGTTGGTCGGCAGAAGAGGCGAATTCCAGAGGGCTCGGGCCCCAGATGGAAAAGGCTGCGCTTTGGTGGGCCCAGCCCTCTTCCTTCTGTCCCTGAGGAAGTTGTTTCTCCTTCCGAGGGTGGGGCATCTGTTCTCGTATCTTCCCCCGTGCCGCCGGCCGCAATTCCGGAAGCGGGCGTCCCGGCCCCCGGCTCTCCCTTAATTGGCTTGGTCGAGGCGCCGAAGGGTAAGGAGATATTGCACACACAATATCGGATAAAACTCGACCGTCTTCAAAAGAGGCTAGATGCAACATTAGAGGTTTCCATGCAATCTTTTCCCCCAGTGCAGTTGAAGGAGGTTCCGGCCGAGGGGGCCTTATCCGAGGGGACTTCCAGCTCTGAGGAGGGTGACTCCGGCCCCTCTAGCTTGCCTCCTGAAGCTCCCGTTGTCCAACTACTCCCCCCACGTGGGGGCTCATTGCCTTCTGAGGGCCAGGCCGATACCTAAAGGTCCCACGGAGGAACAATAGTACGAGTCTCTGCGGGACCTCTAACCACTCTCCGTGAGACCCTCCTGAAGGTATAGGTTACTGTTACATAAGGTGCCTTCTTTGGACATTCTATAATCTTCGATTGTAATGACAGGCGGCTGAAGACTGTCTGACAGCCGGCCGTGACTTGTACCCCTGGCCCCAGGTTGAAACCCTGATCCGCTGAGCCCTGAGAGCAGAGGCCGCAGCTGACCACGAGCATCGGGCGAGTCTTATGCAAGCAGGGGTCAGTCGAGCTCTACGAGCGAAGGTGGAGCATCAGCTGAATGCCCTGATGGCCAAGGAGTCCACCCTATATGGTTCCCGGCACAGAGAACGGTTGGCTTCCGAGCGAGTGGTGGCCCTTACCAAGGACCTGCTCCAGGCGACACAGGAGCGGGATCAGCTTCAACTGAGAGAGAAGAAGTTGTCGGGCGATATCAGACTTATGGCGGCCTCGACCGAGAGGTTGAACGCGCACGTTCAGAACCAAGCACAGCAGCTCAGCCAGAAGGAATCCGACCTTATGATGACGACTGATCGCTTGTCTGTCTTGGAGGATGACCTGGCACAGGCTCGATCGGAGGTATGGACCGCGTCAGACAGACTCAGAGAGGCCCTGGCAGAGCAAGATAGGACGTCCGCTGAAATGGAGCAGCTAAAGCGCGCCAAGGATGCTACTGAGGCCGAGCTGTGCAACCTTCGGACGGTTGATACTTTGAGCAATAGAGAGGCTGAGGCAGCCTTCAAGGCGAAGTTCCTAGAATCGGATAAATTTGGCGCTATTATCGCTGACCAGGTAATGAAGCGCTTGAGGCAAGACTTCCACAGGCCCATTGACCAGTTAAAGAAGGATCAACTTCTGCCTCCAGGTGCTGACCCGAGTTTATGAGTGTCGGCTGGGCTTAAGGGGAGCTCCCTCCCGAGGACCAAGAGTTGTGGGGTCATATGTTTACCAGGGGGCTGGGCCTTGCTTATAAATTTTGATTAAAATGATGATATTCTTTTATCTTACTATCTTGTGCATGCTTTTGGGTCTGGTGTCATTTGTCTTCACGTCAAAGGTTCAGAGAGTAGCGAGATCGGGGTGTTTCGGGTTTAATCTTGGGTACGGATCTCCCAAGATAACCCTGCAAGCCCAAGTAACAGGCATGCATTTATCCCCCTGTGGGGCCCCCGTCAACTCTTCTCTTTGGGAGAATGTTGGGGGCTTTTGAACCGTTGTCTCCGCATCCCACGCAATCTCTTAAATTGACTCATAAAGAGTTGCGGTTCCCAGGCGCAGTTAGAGCTGTCAAACGGGCCAACCCGTGGCGGGGCGGGTCGGCCCATGGCGGGCCGACCATTTGGCGGGGCGGGGCGGGTCGACTCATCATCTAGGCGGGTTGGAAAATCCCCAACCCAACCAAATCCGAGGCGGGCCGTAGGTTAGGCGGGCCAACCCGCGGCCCATCAAACTATTTTTAAAAAATAAAAAAATAAAAAAAATTCATATATTTAGATTTCATCAATCAAATATATTAAGAAATATATTTTTTAAATATAAATCGATACAAACGAGTACTCATATGATGAAAAATATTATTTTTTTATTTCAAAATAATAACAAAGAAAGATAATAAATTATCATAAAACTTAACTAACATGTGATTCTCAACCCGCGGGCCAACCCAAGCCTGTCGCGGGCCGACCCGTGCGGGTCGCGGGCCTAGGCGGGTTGGCCCGCGGCGGGCTTGGGTTGCTTAAATTCTAACCCAACCCGCTTAAATTGATTGGCGGGGCGGGCCAACCCGACGGGCCCAACCCAAATTGACAGCTCTAGGCGCAGTGAAGGCATGCCAATCGATGCGACGCTTCAGAGTTGGCGTCCGTTGTTATTCCCGCGCCATGCCTGCATTAAATGCGCAGAGAGACAGTGCTCACGATAAAGGGGGGGAAGGGTGAACCTTCCTCATTCATTTCGCTTTCTTTCTCCTTGTAGACTCCTTGCGGCGAGATGCCAATGTCTTTTCCTCCGTCGCCGTTTACAGCAGGAGTGGCTGACGCCACCGGGGAGGATAGCGGAGACGTAGTAGTGTTTCTTGCCGAAGGACTTAGCGAAGGTGGAATCCCATGTTTCACACTATTTGCCAGGGAGCATAGCGGAGATGATGTCCGGGGTCTCGCTGAAGATCCTGGCGGAGGTGGGACTCCGAGATTGTCCGAAGAGTCCAGAAGGGACATCACATGCTCCGCCGGGGAGCATAGCGGAGATGACATCTCCTGATGGTTCATCTTCTGCCCCTCCCCGAGCGGTTCACCTCAAACGCCATCCCCTTCCGACTGCTCGTTTCCCCGAGTTTTAGGCATCGGATGGCGTTTTCCTGGGATGGTGCAGTGCCATCACCCAGAGAGGAGGGGTTGCAAACACTGTTTCCTCTCCTCTTCCTTTTTAATGTTGTAGTCATCCTTGGACGCATCTTTGCGGGAAGCTTCATGTGTTACCTCAGGCGTCCTCCTCTGTGAATGGTTACGCGGATGAGGGACCGATGGGTCTCCACTACGGCCGAGGATTCAAGGATTTCGATCATAATGCACGTGGATCCCCGCTCACCGGCTATTGGAAGACGGTTTCGAGCCAAGCAACTCTGCAGGAATGATATAGTGGCGAAGAAAAGCCCGAGTAGAGGAGTGATTCCCTTTACTGGATCTTCTAATTGTATCTTGGTATTTCTTTGAGGTGTTGGCATAAATATATTTCCCATATAAATGAAGGAAAATATTTATTACCTTTAGTGTGCCCATGCTTGTATTGTATTAATATTTTGATCACTCACTTGTTCTCCTTTTGTCAGGTAGATCATGTTATCTTTCCTTCCGCAGCGCAAGTGCGTCCCGGGCACTTGAAATATCTTGAGGCATCAAGGTCTTGGCTACTCGATCGGGCAGGGGCGGAGTTAGAATATTAATTCAGTGTAGGCAATTAACAATATAATATAATTTATGAAAAAGATATAAAATTTTATAATCATAAAGCATCACAAAATAATTACCTTACAATTGTTCTTTTTGAGTCTTCATATTTTGATCCCTTTGTACAATAGCTTCATTATCAACTGATAGAAATATATCTTTTTCTACGTAAACAATGAGACTATCATTCATCCAATCATCACTCATTCGATTACGCAACCTGTCTTTCACAATTCTCATGGCAGAAAATACTCTCTCTACCGTCGCAGTCGCAACCGGTAGTATTAATGTCAATGTCAAAAGCTTATAAACCAACGGGTACACCAAATTTTTCTTTGACATAACTAACTTCTCTGAAAGATCACCAAGGCTTTTCAATTCTTGAAATGTTTTGTTAGAATGCATATTACATATATAAGTATCAAGTTGATCATCAAGTACAAGGAGATCAAACCTCGAGAAATCTTGTGGATAAAACTCAGCTAGTTGTATCAATTTTTTCTTGTCAAAAGCTGAAAATGAATTTTGTGGGCACAAACAAGCCACACAACGAAGTAACTCCATACCTGCCTCTGAGAAATGATTATTTAACTCTTGAAGTTGCATATCAATAACACCATAGAACAAATCAACACGATAGTGATGTAAATTTGTCAATTCTGGTGGATTACGATGGGGACGACCACGTGGTGCCCAACGTGTGAACATATCATCCATTTTGAGAACATCAATGTAATGTTGTTGACAAAAACAGTGAACCTTTTCTAAAAATTAATCCCAACCATCATCTCTCATTTTTTGAAGTCGGTGTTTGCATACTTGTACCAAATCCATTGCATTCACAATATCCTGATCTTTTTTTTGTAATGACATTGACAATTCACTTAAAATCCCTAAGACGTGTTTTATCAAGTGTAGATTAAATGCAAAATCAAATGAAAGTATTAACTCGAATAAATTAAAAGCCTCAGTTTTTTGATCAGGAGAACTGGAATTATCTTCTGAAATCATTTCAAGTACATCACTGACAGCAGAGAACATAGAAATCAATCTGATCAAAGAATTATAATGTGACCCCCAACGTGTATCCCCAGCATGTTGAAGGGAAGTTTCTTGATTGAGTCCCCGACCAGTAGAAATTTCATCCCTCTCCAATGCCTCAATAATAAAATCTGAATGGTTCTCCTTAAGAAGATCAGACCGTTTGCAAGATGATCCAACAACATTTATCACATCACCAACAACACGAAAGAAATTAGAAATCGGAAGATTTTTCTTTGACACGGCAATAAGAGCTAGTTGAAGTTGATGGGCAAAACAATGAATGTAAAATGCACATGGGTTCTCCTTTAAAATAAGTGTTTTTAGACCATTAAATTTACCTTGCATATTACTTGCTCCATCGTAATCTTGTCCTCTCAACTTAGACATACTCAAATTATATTTAGAAAACATCTTATCAATGGCAACTTTAAGTGAGAGTGCTGTATTACTAGTAACATGTTCAATTCCGATAAAACGCTCATTTACATGCCCACTGTTATCCACATAATGCAAAACAACTGACATTTGCTCCTTTGCTAACACATCACGAGATTCATCAACTAAAATAGAGAACAATGAATCACCAATATCTTTCATAATAATATTAATTGTTTCAGTTGCACAAGCATTCACTATATCCTTCTGAATATCAGGTGATGTTAACTTGCAATATTTAGGAGCATTTTTCAATATCACATCATTAATCTCTTTATTATGAGCACCTAAAAACTCTAATTGAATAAGAAAGTTTCCAGGATTAAGAGAACCTTCAGTTTCATCGTGACCTCGAAATGAATTTCCATGTCGCAACAAAACTCTGATACAATCAATTGAAGCATTGAGACGGATACGATAATTATTCCGCATTTGCTTTGACTGTTTGTGCAGATTGATTGAATGTGTTCATCTTGATTCATCAAAGCTTCACAATTCATTCGAGTTTTATGATGTTCACTATGATGTTGTCCAACATGAATATGTAACCTATCTTTACTCTTCCAATTTGTAAAGCCTTCTCTAACAAAAGTTTCTCCTCCTGCTTGTTTTCCTTTTGTTGTCTTGAAGAGATAGCAATACAAGCAATATGCAGCATCTTTTTCTATACTATATTCCAACCAATCACCAAATTCCTTAAACCAAGAAGGATTGAACCGTCTAAATTGACTTACTCCAAATTTTCGTTTTGGGAATTCATATCCTGAAGGTTGACATGGACCCCTTTGCAAATATATCCTTCGAACTTGATCCCTAATATTAGCATTATAATCACAAATTGGAATTCTTAGTCCAGGATCTGTCGGTAATTGTGAAAAATCAAATTCTCCAACTCTAACATCTTGGTCCTCTTCAATATTTTGTTCATCTAATTCTGAATGTTTTCTTTTAAAAAATCTATGCATTGTCGATAAAATGATTTCCTAATGAAAATAAATTAAAAAAATCATGAATCACATGTAAACTAAATTAATTGACAGGAAAAAATAAATAGGGATTTAGAAATTAGGGTTAGGTGGTTATCTTGAGCCGTTTCGCTTTAATGCAATCTTGTAGAGTATTAAGTATAAAGATTAGAAAATTTAACTCGCATGGAGTGTCGCTGTGTCGGGGCGGCGAGGCGACGAGTGCGATCTCCCGTTTTCGGCGAGTCGCCGAGGGCAGCGATGAGTCACGGTCTCACAGACGAAAACAAAATTTAATGTTTCTTATTTGTTTTTTAATCTGTTTTTATTTTTTTAATCTACATGTGACTCGTGTTGAACGTTTCAAATTTTTTATTTTTTTTCCTTTTTTTAATTTGTTGCCGTGTTGACCTTTTCTTCTTGTTTTTTTTTAATTTTTTATTACTACTAAACTTTTGTTGTTGGGCCCAGTGTGGGCAACTGCCCACACTGGGCCTTAACTGGCTCCGCCCATGCGATCGGGTGTCTATAACATCCCGGCCGAGCCTAAGTACCTCGGGCATCCGCAGCACCGCGAGGTCTTAGGGTTTTTTATTCTTGATTGGGAGTCTGTAGCAACTCAGACCAAGCCTAAGTACTTCGAGCATCCGGAGAACCACGAGGCATTGGGAGTCCGTAGCAACCCAGACCAAGCCTAAGTACCTCGGGCATCCGCGGTACCGCGAGATATTAGGGTTTTGGTTACTTGGTTGGGAGTCCGTAGTAACCCAGACCAAGCCTAAGTACCTCGGACATCCGCAGCACCGCGAAGCATTAGGGTTTTGGTTACTTGGATGGGAGCTCGTAGCAACCCAGACCAAGCCTAAGTACCTCGGACATCCGCAGCACCGCGAAGCATTAGAGTTTTGGTTACTCGGATGGGAGCTCGTAGCAACCCAGACCAAGCCTAAGTACCTTGGGCATCCGCAGCACCGCAAGGCATTAAGGTTTTGGTTACTTGGTTGGCAGTCCGCAGCAACCCAGACCAAGCCTAAGTACCCCGGGCATCCGCAGCACCGCGAGGTATTAGGGTTTTTATCCTTGATTGGGAGTTCGCAGCAACTCAGACCAAGCCTAAGTACCTCAGGCATCCACAGCACCGCGAGGTATTAGGGTTTTTATCCTTAGTTGGGAGTCCGTAGCAACCCAGACCAAGCCTAAGTACCCCGGGCATCCGCAGCACCGTGAGGTATTAGGGTTTTTATATTTGGTTGGGAGTCCGTAGCAACCCAGACCAAGCCTAAGTACCCCGGGCATCCGCAGCACCGCGAGGTATTAGGGTTTTGGTTACTTGGTTAGGAGTCCGTAGCAACCCAGACCAAGCCTAAGTAACCCGGGCATTCGCAGCACCGCGAGGTATTAGGGTTTTTATCCGTGGTTGGGAGTCCGCAGCAACCCAGACCAAGCCTAAGTACCTCGGGCATCCGCAGCACCGCGAGGTATTAGGGTTTTTTATCCTTGGTTGGGAGTCCGCAGCAACCCAGACCAAGCCTAAGTACCTCGGGCATCCGCAGCACCGCGAGGTATTAGGGTTTTTATCCTTGGTTGGGAATCCGTAGCAACCCAGACCAAGCCTAAGTACCCCGGGCATCCGCAGCACCGCGAGTTATTAGGGGTTTTATCATTGGTTGGGAGTCCGCAGCAACCCAGACCAAACCTAAGTACCTCGGGCATCAGCAACACCGCGAGGTATTAGGGTGTTTATCCTTGGTTGGGAGTCCGCAGCAACCCAGACCAAGCCTAAGTACCTCGAGCATCCGCAGCACCGCGAGATATTAGGGTTTTTATCCTTAGTTGGGAGTCCGCAGCAACCCAAACCAAGCCTAAGTACCCCGGGCATCCGTAGCACCGCGAGGTATTAGGGTTTTGGTTACTTGGTTGGGAGTTCGTTGCAACCCAGACCAAGCCTAAGTACCTCGGGCTTCCGCAGCTTAGCGAGGTATTAGGGTTTTTATCCTTGGTTGGGAGTTCGTAGCAACCCAGACCAAGCCTAAGTACCCCGGGCATCCACAGCACCGCGAGGTATTAGGGTTTTTAATTCTTCGATAGTACATTGGTATTTTGGGAGAGTGCACCTTCCTTTATTATTTGAATTCGCTGCAAGGCAGCAAAGATACACAGGTGGGTACATAATATGCAAGGTAAATCTTACCAGAACCAGAAGGGTCAGAGATAGTAGGTCTGCCGGGCCTCTCGAGCCTGTTGTCCCTCTCCCCCTGTGCATGATTGCCTCCTCCAGCTAGCCATCTGAAGCCCTTGGGTTCTTCCGGGACTCCGTCCTGACTTCCCCGCTGTAGCATCGCTAAGACACCAGCCAGTCCCCTATGACTTCAACCACTCGATCACCTACGGGGAATGTTATCTTCTAGTGGTAGACTAAGACCACCGCCTGGAAGACACTGAGCGTCGTTCGGCCCAGGAAGGCCTTGTAAGAGGAGGGCGCGTCCACAACCAAGAAAGGCGTCCTCCTGGTCCTCTCCAGTGTATCGCTACCCAATGAGAGCGATAGGGTGATTTGCCCTATCGGCTGTACCCGATACCCCGTAAAGCCAAAGAGTGGGGTCGAGACCGGGAGTAACTCATCCTTGTCAATCTGCATCTGGTCCAGAGCCGCCTTGTACAGAATGTTCACGGAACTTCCTATGTCCACGAAATGCGCTTAACCTCGTAGTTGGCGATGCGGGCTATGATTACTATGGCATCTTCATGGGGGGCTTCCACCACTTCCAGGTCTGCTGGACCGAAAGAAATTATAGGATCGTGCTCCTGGCTCCGGCTCGTCCCGATGGAGTAGTTTTCCAGTCATCGGGTATGAGACTTCCTTGCCCGGTGAGAATCTCCTCAGGTGGGTCCCCCGGAGATTACTCCAACGTGCCCAGAGGGCGGGATACGTGTAGGGGCCTTGCCCTTCTAGGGATCTCTGTCTAAGGAGAGAGAACTTCGGGGTGTAAACCCTCGACTCCTTCCTCGCGACTGTGACCGAGACCGATGTCGGGTCTCGTTCTCCCCGACCTGCTGCCGCCGGGGAGAAAGGCTTCGACGTGGAGACCTTCGGCGATACCCCGCTTTATTCCACTTTCTCCGAGGTTTAGTGTCCGCCTCCTCGCTGAATCTTTCTTCAAGGCGTGGCACTCCTCGGTGGAGTGTGTTGTGCTGTCGTGGAAACTGCAGTACTTCGGCATTGGCTCCGGCTGTTCGGTATCCATCGTCTCAACCAGCCTTCGCCTACCCACCCACTGGTCCTTCCCGAGGTGAAGGTCTTTTCCTCGAGTTGGAGCTGAGAGCTCCCTCCTTTCAGACCAGGGAACGGCTGGATGGAGGACTCCGGCTGGGTCCTTGCGACGGGCGTATTGTACCTCCTCCACGTTAACGTGCTTGACAGAACGTCCGAGCAAGTCATCTAAGCTGACGAGGGGCTTCTTCACCAGAGATCGGAAGAAATCCCCTTCCGCGAGCCCTTGGGTGCAGGCACTGACGAGAATTTCCAATGTTGCACTAGGTACGTCTTGTGCCGCCCTGTTGAACCGCTAGATATACTCCTTGAGCGGCTCTTTCGGCTTCTGCTTGAGGGCGAACAAATTGAGCGTCGTCTTCTGATAGCGACGGCTACTGGCGAAATGGTGGAGGAAGGTGGTTCCACGAAGGAGTTGATAGAACCTTATGGCAACCTTTGGAACCATCGTTGGGCTACTCCGGATAGGATGTTGAGGAACACCCGACACTTTACACCGTCAGTATACTGGTGCAGGAGTGCCGCGTTCTCAAACTTGCAGACGTGATCCTCTGGATCCGTCTTCCCGTCATAATCGACGATCCCAAGCCCACGGAACTGCTTCGGCATGGGATCTTCCACTATCTCAGATGAGAAGGGAGTAGAGGGAACCTTATGGGAGGCCTTAGGTTCCTCCCTCTTCCCTCGTCCTTCTTCGTGCCTCTGCACGCTGGAGGCTACCGAGTGGGCCTTCTCGATATCTCCAGGTGAGTCTTTTCGGAGACCAGGGGTTGCTCCATCCCGTCATCCCACTGGTACGACGGATCTCCGCGAGTGCGAGATGGAGACCCTAGGGATCTCCTCCCGCGCAGGAGCCCCTTGCTGCGAGGCAGCTTGTTCGACTTGCTGCTCCAGCGCTTCTTTGATGGCGTTGGCCACCAAGCAGTCCAGTTCCTCTCACGTCAGGACAATGGCTTGTCCCTCCGGTCCTGCCATCGGTGCTCCTTCGGGTGCTTTACTGGTTTCCCATATACGGCGCCAAACTTGTTCCGGAAGAAGTCGCCGTCGATGGTCAGTCACCGAGGTTCAGTCTACGTGGGTGCTGATAGGAGGGGAAGAACCCCGCGCCCTGCGAGATCAACACGAGCATTAGGGGAACACGCTGAAGTTGTCCGGCGGAGCCCATTCCGACACTCAAGTCAGTGCCTCGATAGAGAAGAATAGAAGGCAGAAAAAGGTGTAAGTAGTAGAGAGTGCGTAACCGCTTTACCAGAGGGGTTGGACTACCTTTTATACCTGTGGCGGCCGCCTTAGTGCATCCCCATGATCCATGCCACGTCCCCCCTCCTTCGGCGGTTACTGGATAGCCTTTGAAACAGTCCACGCCATCATTATGTGTTTCTACCCGTTGCGACATTTAAGGGTCATGATGACTCCACGTTAATGGGGATGCTTATCCATAGATCCGAGAGAAGAGGGGGGATCGTTACTTGAGTTCGAATGTTATTTGGGCTCCGCCTTCACGAGGTGGTCTCGGGGTCTTCTGGCCCGGGCTATCGCGGGCGCTCTACTTCCCCGAGGTGATCTCAGGACCCGACTTCTCGGGGTGATCCAGGGAGGGGTTTTTCTGATCTGATCTTCCAGGGCATGTCTCCCGAGGGGAGCCCTGGAGGCTCTTTTTCCCGAGAGTGTCCCAAGAACTCTGAAAGAGGAGTCGCTTAGACTCGTCACGTTTTGCCATGCAGCTTCTTCATCCCACGTATCCGCCACGGGCTATTCAACCCCATCAATGACCTTGTATATATCTTTGAGTGCTAAAATCTGTATTTCTTTGAGTGCTAAATACAAGGACAAGGTCATCATTTGAGTGCTAACAGATCATGTAAGTTTCCTTCAATATTTTTAAACATCTTAAATGTCTACAGCAGTTTGGTTAACAGGTCATGTAAGATTTTAAAAAAATTGAAGAAAAACGAAGATAAATACAAGGTCATATATTCTTGTAGACATTTATAAGAATTTAAAAAGTCCAAGTTAATTTGGTTAACTGTGTTATTTAATAAAATTTTGAGTGCTAAAAAGATGCCCAGAGGATGTAGGAAAATGTTTTTACTCAAATTAATAGCAAATAGTCTCTAATTATAAAGATATTAGTTGATGAGTTATGCTATGGAACTTTAAAAATTAATAATTAAACATCGAATTTGATAAAATTTGAAACAATCATTTTTAAGAATCAATTAGGAACAATCATTTTATCCCAACATTGAGAAATCATATTAGCAAAACCATAAAATAGGGTAAACTTTTGTTCTTAAATGCATTGATACAGGAAAAGGATTTCATATCTGATAATAGAATCTGGATGAGATGAAAACAAAAGTTTAGTAATGCAACTAACTATAGAATAAAACTAAATTTATTCTAATTTCAGTAAATCTAGATGCATATGCTCACCTCTGACTTCCTCTGCAATTTGGCTTCGCCCTCAGCCTCAATGCCGTCCAGTTTCAACAATTGCATCATGAGCAACTCAGTCAAAACAGCAAAGTCCTTAGCATCAGCTTTCGTGCTTGAATGAACAGCAGCCTCCAAAGCTGACACCTACATCATAAATAAACTGGATTTAATCAAATTTGGAAGGAATGTAGAAAACTACCAGGTGATACGCAGGGAAGGCGCCGACCTTGGTGGCGAGCTTGTCCACTTCGGCTCTCACAGCTGCGATGGCATCGTAGGCCTTCTTCATATACAGATCCCGCTTCATCTGCTCGAACTTCCGCGCCTTGCTTACAGGGTCCTCTAAAAGCACGACCTTGGACATGTCCTTGATACCGGCCATGCGCAAGCAGTCATCATCATCCTTCTCTTTGCCCCGGAATAAGAGCCTCTGTTCGTGCGGCTCCAGACCAGTCTCTTTCTCAAGTACCTTCTTCAGCTCCACTTAAAACCATGAATCGATCATCATAGTCAACGAAACAAAAGAAGGGCGGGATCAATAGGAGCGATGGAATCCGTAAAGGGAAGGAGATCTACCGAAGGTGGATTCGGCTGGGACGGAGACGTCAAGGAAGTGGGTGCCTTGGAGAACCTTGATCTTAACGAGGTTGTCGCTGGGACCGGAAACCGCGCCGGTTCGATTCTGAACCAGTATCCCTCCTGGGTGAAGCTCCCCAGGAGCTGCGCCCACGCTGCCATCGAGCTGCGCCGCCGCAACGCCGTCGGCGGCGCTAGTGTCGTTCATTCGATTAGAAGAGCAGAGAAGGAACTAGGAAGGGCGTCGGTGATTGCAGATTTGGGAGAGATATACAAAAAAAAAGCAGGAGTTGTGAGTCGGGAGAAGGCGAAAGGGCAACAGCTTTAGCGAATCCCCGCGTTCGACTTGGGCGAAACTGACGTGACAGTTTTGATTGGGTACCCGTGGTAATTAGGCCGATGCATCCGTAACCCTGTCTAGCCGAGGGCAGACCCTTTGTCCCAAAAAAAAAAAGCTCTTGTTCCATCTGTCCCGTTTTCCGACGACGACCGACGAGTCATCCGATCGTCGATCGGACACCATCAACGGCCTTCGGCCGCCGCCCTGAATAAAATTATACCCTGAGGGTATGGTGAACCCGTCGGGATTGTCGCAATTGCAATCTCGCTGGATTCGCCATCGAATTCGACGAGATTGCAATTGCAGCGATTCCGACCGATTTATCGTTCTTCTAGGATATCATTTGATTCGGTACGACGATCGAAATCTATCGATGGTGTCCGATCGACGATCGGACGACTCGCTAATCATCACCGAAGAACGAGACAGACGGGGCAGGCGCTTAATTGGGACAGAGGATCCCATTTCTATCTAGCAAACCCATGATGGGCCATGCTGGATATGTCGGTCAAGCTTGTCCTCGTAGTGGCAGTTTAGCCTGTGGGTCGAACTGGCCACGATCAGGAAATAAATTTTTGCTTGATCGATGATGGACGATGGACAAGATTTAAATAATTAAAATTTAATTTTGAAAAAAAATAAATTACACCATTGGAAAGTATAAGTTCTTTGTACCACACAGAAGATCATGTTATTAGTTCCTTATAAAGTATAAGTAGTGGCTCACAACCGAGATAGTTTTGAACAAACCATTGAAATGGTTGTAATGTAATTTGGTATTAGTCTATCTTGACTATAAAATTACACTAGTACACTTTATGTGTATTGAATAGGATCAATTTGAGGTTGTTCGATTTATACTGACTATATAATCAAACAAGACCTCTATTATTATGATGCACATACTCTTAATCCCGATATAATAACAGACACATGTACTTAGTATTTATTTCTTTGATTTATCAATGGGCGAGATTTATTCGTTAAATCAATAGGGCCGGTAAATTGAGAAATAATATTATTTATATGGTCTGCCGTTGATTATAGAAGAAAATCGTGTCCTAATTATTTTAGGATGATGATGTCCCCTTGAGGAGCTCATAAAGATTATCATGTAAATCCTGCAGATGGACTTGGTCAGATATGATAATAAGGATGAGTGATATTACTTTTGGAGTTAGATATTAATTAATTAAATTGTCAGTAATTTAATTAATTAATAGACATGTGATATCTTAAACACGGGGAGATAATGTACACATAATATGGTGGAGCCCATATTTAATTATGGGGTTGGTGCGGTAATTTAATAATAACCCATTAGTGGAGTGGGTTATTATTAACGGGTCGGGTTGAGCATCCGTCAGGAGACTAAAACCAACTCCGTCTCGTGGTCCCTATTGTAGCCTATACCCTCATAAGCCATGAAACTAAAGCCTAATCAAGCCTCTCTTTTCTCTACTCTCTCTCTCTCTCCTGGGGTTGGGGTGGCGCCGGTTACAAGGAGCAAGGGGAGGTTTCGGCCAAGGCTTTAGGGAAGAGGAGGAAACTCTTTCTCCATCTCTTCTTCTTTAGGCGTGCGACATCAACAAGCAAGGGAGAGATTTCTTCTTCTCTTCTTCCTCCATTGGGCATGCAGCTAGGTCAAGCGAAGGGAAGAATCTCTTCTTCCTTTTGGGTGTGCGACACTAAGAGGAAAAGGAGGGATTGGCGCAAGCAAGGAGAGGAAGAAGGAAAACTTCTTCTTCCTTTGGGCCAGCGGCAACAAGAAGGAAGGATTCCTTATTTTGGTCGGCCAAGCAAGAGGAAGAAGAAGGTGGTGTTTGGTGGCTTCGTTTCTTAAAAGATCGTCGCTCACACGACGTCCAAGAAGAGGATAGGAATACAATAGAAGATCAAGAGGTATAATCTTGTTCTTATTCTAGTTCAATTGTATTAATTGTATTCATGCTTGTTTACATTGACCCCGAAGATAAACATAAGAACTGGCGATCCAATCATCATCTTTTCTGCGGCTAATCGATAAAAGGAGTTAGATTGCTTGAACAACAAGTTTGTTCAAGTGATCACTCAATCGAATAGCACGATGATGAAGTAGGTCGTTCGGAAAGTTTTCTTTCCATCCGGATTAGTTCTAATCAATAGAATTTTAATCCGGGGATATGGAGAGGAACTCCTCCCGTAACGGGAAACCAACATTCTCTACATTATCTCACTATCAATTCAACCAATTGATATGATATATATAAGATCCTACTACCCAAGGACATTATTATACTTAGTTATTTGACACAAATATAAAGTATAATAACTAAACATGTCTTTATTAATGATAAAATATGATACAAAAGGTCCCTAGTCAATCATCACATAATTGACTCTAAGGCTCCTACTAACACGATCCACAAAGGTCAAGGGCATTCCCTTCCTCTGGTGATAACCCATCCCACGTAGGCTAGGGGATTCTTTACCTAGCCATCTTCTTCTTCAACCAAAGTATCTCACAAATGAAGAGGTAAGAAGGCAGAGAAAGGGAGAGAAGCCAGAGACTTGGATGAGAAGACTGGCAGTTTGAGATGATCTCTCTTCCTTGCACTCTGGTGATCCTCTTTCACTGGAGTCCTGCAATTCTACTGAGGGCTATGATCAACTCTTCCTGGCAGTAAGTCAACAGCTACAACATCTCAGTTTCGCTAGTCATGGAGATAAATGGTAACCATTAAGTGCTTGGGAAAGCCACAACTCATTGGATTACGTGATTTGATTGCATCTGACTTGGATTTCCTTCCACCATTTGTAGGATCTTTTCTGTTAATCTCATTTCTGCCGAGTTGCCACTATAATTCTTTGAAGTTTCTTTAGTTAGGGTTTTCCCAAACGTTTCCTAGAGATTTGCAATGTTGGATATCTAGATCGAAGTAGAATTTTTTAGAAGATGTTTCTAGTTACTACTTGATTGGTTTTCACCCTGTTCGCTCGATATCGAGTAGGACTACTAATATGCATGCTCATGCTCAAATGAGTCAATATAGTATAGACCATAATGATGAAATATTTTTATCAGTTATGATGCTTAAGTCTATTCAATCACTCAGTATGTAATAAATTATGCAGAGGGATATGAGTGACGCAAATAGAATCTATCCCTTTCATATGAGTCAGTAAGAAAGCCCTGGCAGGCCAATCTAACAGGCCAATCCAATGCCAAGTAGTGAAGTCTAAATAGGTCTAGGAGACTCGATATTTGGTAGTTGAGTGAGGTAAGCTCCTGGAGGAGAGTACTATGAGGTCGTGTCCTGATGGGACTATTGGGTGTAAACCCTTGTGTGGCTTGAGGGTTTCCTACACAATCACGGGGTCGAACATGAGAGATCTCTCTATGTCTACGGATTAAAAATTTAATTCGAATAGGGACTCGTCTCTCAAACGATCATCTCGTCGTCGTGTTAATTAATCCAAGTCACAACTTAGCCAAAACCAAAGTTAAGACCTTGTAACTTTTCGGATTAATTAACCGTGGAAAAGATGATGAATGGATCACCGATTTTTGTGTTTATCTTCGGGGTCCATGACATAATTAATTATCATATTAAATAACAAATAATTAATCTATGATAATTAATTAACCACATGCAATGATAAGACAAAATCAATGCAAAACAAAGACGGAGCTAGGGAGAGATATACCTTGTCGTTTACCTAGCAGCCTTCTACCTTATGACCCTCCCCTCTTGGACGTCATGTGGGTGACGAGCTACCAAGACGCGGAGTCACCGAAGCCTTGAATTAATCGCCTTCGTTCTATCTTCTTCCAATCACCAACACAAACCCTAGGGAGCTAGGGTTTTCTTGTGTCGATTGCTTATATTCCTCTCCACCTCAAACCGTTGGCCACCTTTAGCTCTAAGGTCCAGCCAACTTCAAGGTTACACCGAAAGGAAAGCTAGAAAGATGAAGAAGAGAAAGAAGAAGCGAGAACAAATTTCCTTCTTCCCCAAAACCCACCGAAAACCTTGGCCTCCCTCTTCAATGCGGCCGGCGCCAACTTGAGAGAGAGCCTCTCTGTTTTCCGGCCGCCAACCTCCCCTCTCCCTTGCTCCTTTGCTTGCACACGCAAATGGAGAAGTGAAGACAAGATGGAAGAAGAAACTCGGGAAGAAGATGAGGAAAGGAATCAAAATTCCCTTGCTCACCGCCGACGCCGCAAAACCAAACAAAGGGTTACCACCGGCGGGTCTACTCTCTTCCTTCTTTCTCCCTTTGATCTCTCCTAGACCTGGTATATTCTCCACGCCGCAGAGGAGCCGCTGATGAGGTGAAGAGATGAAGAACTCTTCTCCTTCTTCCTCCTCTATCGCCGGCGCAAGGGGTTGCCCTAGGAGAGAGATTAGGAGAGGGTTTAAGGGTTATGGCTTTTGGTGATTAATTGGAGATTAATTCCTTGTATCATGACTCCTATGGGGTATTTATAGGGCTAAGGTAGGGACCTTGAGAAGGAGTTGGTTCTTGGCCCGCTAATGGATTCAAACCCGATCCATTAATAGAGATCCATTCCACTAAAGGATCCCATTGAACTTCCTCACCAACCCCCATATTTTCATATGGGCTTCATCTATTATGAGTCGCTCATCTCCCCGTGTTTAAGATATCAAATGCCCGATAATTAATTTAAATTACTGATAATTAAATCAATTATCCTCTTGATCCTTGATTAGTACCACTCAACCTTTTCATCATGTCGGAACATAATCCACTTGCAAGATTTGACATGACGATCCTTTTGAGCTCACCAAGGGGGCATCATCATCCTGACTCACTAGGACACGGATTCCGTCAATAATCAACAGCACACCATGTAGATAAAATTATTACCCAACTTTCTGAGCCTATCGATCTAACAGAATAGATCTCGCCCATTGGTAGATCAAAGTAATAATTAATTAACTATATGTGCCCGTTATTATTTCGGGATTTAGAGATCGTACTCCATAATATAATCCGAGGTCTAATCTGTTGAGGCAATCTGTGGTCTGGAGTGATCAAGTGTTTTGATGATTGGGCAAAGGGTTTAAGTTAGGTTTACCCTTGTGTTCTTATATGTGTATGTTGAGTGTGCAGGTTGTACAGGTTACACATATGGACTTGGCTAGACGGCTTTGGTATAGTGAAGGGTGGCATGGAGACAAGCTAGAGGCTTGTGTGCACCTGAGGGACTTTGGAGAGCAGGGACAATGAGCTGAGCGGTACGGACTTCGAGGCATACGTGAAGGGTGGCATGGAGGTAAGCTGGAGGCTTGCGTGCGCATCCGAGGGACGAGGGCCGAAGATGAAGAGGTCGTGAAGGCAATAGTCGAGGCTGCTGGTGAGGAGTTAGTCGAGTCATGAGGGTACGAGTGCTGTGTGATTGTACTCGGGAAGTCCTAGGGGTCGAGTGTGGAGTGAAATGTACTCGGGGAGTGTAACCTTAGGCTTAGTAAGGGACCAGTCGACTGCCCTGGGAGCAGTCGACTGGTAGCGGCTGGTGAGCTGGCAGAATTCAAACGTTGGGGGTGTCAACGGTTGAATTCTGAGTGGGCAGTCGACTGCCCTGGGGTAGTCGACTGCTAGCGAGGGGTTTCAGCCCGAGTTCTATTTAAAGAGAACTCGGTTTGGGCTGAAACTCTTGGCGAAACAAGCTTGGTAAGGCTTGTTAGTAGTTTATTGTGCCTAGATAGTGTCTAAGGTGTTGTGGCGAGGTTTCTCCACCCACAAGGAGCGACGAGGGCTAACCAAAGGTTATCCGAGGAGTGATCCACCGACGGATTCTTGGATTAGTCACCCTTCGAGGTGGATACCAAGTAAATCAGTTTGTTAGCAGTACTTTCTTTGTTGTTAGTCTTATTATTTTGTATTTCTGCTGTGCAACTAACAACGTAGGAAGAAGAAGATCCGAAGATTCGCTATTCACCCCCCTCAAGCTTACGGAATCGATCCAACAATTGGTATTAGAGCTAGGACTGCTCTTGATTGGAATAATCGCCGAGGGAGCACACGCTAGAGGAAAAACAATGGAAGATAAGTTGGGGGAAGACATCTACACTCCACCGCCCTACGATCATAAAGATTTCGACTTTTGGAGGGCGAGAATCGAGACATGGTTCAGAATGGAGTAAGCATGTAGAATTGCACTTGAAGAGCCTTTCAAGATTCCAAAGGATAAGCACGGGAAGAAGCTTAGACCTAGATATTGGAATCAAGAGCAACAAGATCAAGAAAAAGCTAATGAAAAGGTAATTGCAATGTTAATCAATATTTTGCCTGCCAATATTTTGAGTGATGTAGGGGCATACCAAAATGCATATGAATTGTGGAGCAAATTGAAAGAAATTCATAAGAGTCCTACACAAGCTCAAGTAGTAGAGGAGCCCGAAGAAGCAAGGTCAAGAGTCCAAGAAGACCAAGAGAAGGAAGAAGTGTCAACTTCATCAAGTGAAGGAGCACTAGAAAGTGAAAAATCATCAACTTCCTTAAAAGAAGAAGAAGAAGTATCAACGTCAAGTATTGAGGGGGAGAAGAGACCCTCAATCATACAAGAACAAGAAGAAACCTCTACCTCCACCAAAGCAAGGAAAAAGGAACACATTATATGCTTTGGGTGCAACGAAAAGGGACACTACAAGGATAAGTATCCAAAGGGTAAGAAAAAGAAGGTAGCCCCTGAACCAATTTCAATTCCTTTTAAATCTAATATGAGATGCAGGAATGAAGAAGCCCAAGCTAAAAAGAAGAAAATTAGATGCTTCACATGTGGAGAGCTAGGGCACTATCACACCAAGTGCCCTAGAAAAGGTGAGCTAAAGAAATTGGGACACTTGAGGAGATGGGAGAAGGAGGAAAGGAAGAAGCAAAAATCACATCAAGGGGGAACTCCAAAGGTAAGGGAGGTAATCCCTAATCTTAAATGTAAATATAATTCAAATGTGAGTTCCTCTATGCATGATAAAAATAGAGTTAATTATTCATGCATGCATGCTAGAATTAATGAAAACTATTTTCTTGTGCATAACCATGCTTTTAAATATCATGATAGGAATAGGGTGAACAAGGTAGATCATAATCCTAGGAAACACATGCATCTTGATAGACCTAAGACCTTTGTACCTAAGGATCAAGACATAAACCCCAAGAAGGGGAGACACATGCCTAGAAAAGTAGATAGGTCTAGGAATGCCCAAAATGGACATATGGACTCCAAGGTTAAAGGTCTAGAAAGGGAAATCAAGCCTTGAGGGCAAGACTTGATAAATTAAAAAAGACCCTAGAAAGATTCACGGTTGGATCAAAGGGTTTAAACATGGTGTTGGGTAGTATAAAACCCAACTATGATAGATCGGGTTTGGGCTACAGGTCTAAGATCTCCAAGGCTAGTGGAAAGAAAAATGTTAAGGTAGTATATGGTTATGGCAAGGAGGGAAAGTCCAAGGATGGCAAGGGGGTGCCATCAAAGGTAAAAAGAATAACTTAACTAAAGACATGGTGTCTAGGGTTAAGAGGGTTCATTGTGTAGGCCAAGAGTCACCGGGGGCACACCGGTGTGGCTTAGTGTGGATTGAGTCACCTAGGGAGGTGGCTAGGGCTAAGAGCTCAAGGGGGAGCTCTAGAAGCCTTTGGGGTCCATGGTAAATGGATCTCAAGAGGTTTTCTCCTAGGAAATTAGATGGAATGTGCCAAAGGGATTGGAAGACTTGGGTAAGTCTTAATCCTAGAGAAGTGGCACATTAAAAGGAGTTTTTAGGGAGAAAAAGATGAAAATTGGAGTATATTTGATAAAATTAGGTTTTAATGTGTGAATACCATATAATTCAATGATAGAAATGAATTGTGATCAAATATAAGAAAATACATTGAGGAGGAGTCACAATTAGGACTTATGGGATAGGCTAAAATGATACACTTTAGAAAGGATATAATTTCATGTCAATCTTGGGATATGAAGTACATTTGTTTGGAAACATATTTTTCCCAAGTAGATATAGGCTTCACAAATCTCCCTACAAAATTTCAGATTTTTCGGAGATTTGTAGAATTATTTAGACATTACTGAAATTGGACTGAAAATCCTGAAATTCAGGTATCAGTCAACTGCCCTGGGGGGCAGTCGACTGATCCGAGTGAATTCAGCCCTGGAAACTCTCTGTTCATTTTAGCAGTCGACTGCCCCAGGGGCAGTCGACTAATCCAGTAGAGTTAAGTTGAAAAGGCTATTGGATTATAGAATATGATATCTAAATTAAGATCCATTGATTATACTCCTTAAACAAAAGTTTGTCTCATGGGTTATGGTATGAAATGAGGTCATATGGATAATTTAAGGAAGAATGATAAGGGGATATACATCTAGGGTTAAGAGACAAGATGAAGGAGATGTTTATCATGTCAAGGACACATGAGAAAAAGGAGAATTGAGGACAATTCCTTGTGTAAATTGATAATGGTTAGAATTGGCAAACATAAGGAATTATAAATAGAGTTTAAGTTGATACCAAATGCCAAGCCTTTAAGGAAATTAGAATTGATAATAAAAGTCAAGCACATTTGATGTTCTTCATGAAATCATATATTTCTAGGATGGGGTATATCCTAGCAAATGTGCTTGCAAACTCTTAGATTGGTTAAGGTTTTGTTAAGTTCTTTTTGGCACTAGGGATAAGGTGTTAGTGATATGAGAGAAGTGTCCTAAGGCAATCACCTTATGATTGTAAACATTTATTTTAATAAATGATAATTCACTATTTGAGTATACATGTTTGTGTATTTGATTGAGATCTTAAACTCATCTACTGAATGTCCGCAATACAATTCACAGCATAAGAGAATTTGTGATGGGATCACAACTAGTGATTATCTCTAAATGTGCAATTGTGAAGTATTGAAAATATCCCTAGTCGATGAATTGATAAATACAGACACTATCAATTCTGTTGAGACTAGCATGGGTTATTCTCTAATCAGCTGATTCTCATTGGCTGGTGACATTGGGATATTCGGAGATAAACATGGATGCTAGTTAAGGGAACTAGTTCATTTGAGTGACTAGCTGTAAAACTTCATATGGTAATCTATAAAGATATGTCACTGAAGTTATTACTGCAGCTTAAGTGCGATGTTCCTTTGACTTGCGGTGTTCAAGTCATCTTGGTCATGGAGACTTATATTTTAACATCTTAAGCAAGCATCTCTAAGGAGGTGTGGACCCAGGATGATTGGGTATAAGCCAAAGTGCCCGAAGATGTTTGAACAGCCTACAAAGGATTCACCACTCCTTGCGAGGAGATGTATACCCAGGCCTATCATCGGATTGTTACTCAAAGCCTCTGGCCAGAGCATATCATATTTAGAGTGCGAGTCTCTTAAATACATGAGAGTAATTAGAAATCCAAAGGACGAGAAAGACACTACTTGGGCTAGGTGTGACGTAGTCAGCCTAGTGGGGACTGACACAAATAGACCTTGTCCTGAACCAAGTGGGTATAAGATGGTGAAGGGAATGGGGCACGATTCATTAGAGCTTCTGAAGGGTTTCGGAATTACTTCTGAGGTCAAACCGTTGATCTTTCGATTAATTGGGGGTCATGATGTACTACTAGGTGTCACTCATGACCATTCTATAATTGGTTAATTATAGACGACCAACATAAATCGAAAGCCTATTTAGTCACACGCACTACGAGTAATCCGAGGGATTTAAAACGAGTTGAAAATTGGATTTTCCAATCAAGAGAAATAAGTCGAATCTGAGTTAATCAGAGGCGCAACGGAAACTTAAAATGGCTAAGTCTTTTGAAGGCTTATTGGGCGAATTAAATGAGTTTAATTCGCGATCGGTTCGGCTCGGTTTGGCCGGCCAAAGAGGGTGTTAACCCCCTTTGGTTTGGCCGGCCACAACAAGGGGAAGAAACCAATTTATTTGGTTTAATTAATAAAATAAATCTAGCGCGATTTGTTTTATAAATTATGGATAAATAAATTTGTATAAAGAAATTTATATAAATAAATTTATAGAAATTTATTCTTTTTATGGAAATTAAAATGATCCATGGAATGGTTTATTTTAATTTTATAAAATCAATTATGAATTGATTTTTTCATAATAAGAAAGTTTATAAATTTCTTATAAAATTTATTCCATAATTAAAGGAGAGAAGTATTTGTTTTATTATAAAGTTAGTTATAATAAAACTAGGCATAACGGAATTATTCATAAGAAAGATTATAAGATAAATTTCTTATGAAAATTAATTCCGTTAATTCCGTTAAGAGAGAGACTTGGCAAGGGAGAAGCAACTATATAAGGAACCAAAGGCAAGCCTTGAATTCCTAATCAATTAATCAAGAGATTAGTTGCTCTCTCTCTCTCTCTACACGCCTCTCTCTCTCTAGGGCCGGCACCCCTCTCTCTCTAGGGCCGGCTCTCTCTCCTCCCCTAGGGCCGACGCAACTCCCAAGGTGGGCGTGAGCTTCATCCACCAAGACGACCTCGGAGAAGAAGAAGCGGATCACATCTCCTTCCTTCTCGGAATTTAGATTCCGTCTCTTGGTGGTTAGTTTCCTTTCTTCTCTCTTGATCTTATAGTTGTGCCTTTAGAGAATCTAGTAGTTCTCGTCGGCACAAACTCGTGGCTTTGCGAAGTCATCCCGAAGAGAACTCGGCGTGGACGCGAATAGAGGCGAAGCTTCCAAGGGACGCTACGGTTGGATCTCGTCCCTTTTCTTCGAGTTACGCGAGGTACAAAGTAAATTAGTTTACTTTTCCGCAAAGTTTTATTTTATGATCATGTCCACACACCATAAGGTTGCATGCTAGATACGTGGTTAGAATAATTTGAGAAATTATTTTATGCTAATTCTTCCGCTGCACGTAAAAATTTAAAATTTTACGAACCCGTATCATTGTCAACATGCACCCGGTCCCAACAGTGGTATCAGAGCGAGGTTAGTGTTCGACATAATCATAAAATTGTTTTGCGGAAAACTTTGTCATGATCTCAATTTTGGAAAAATTTTCAATTATGGAAACTTTCCAATTATAATAAATTTTAGATTTAGGAATTCAAAGTTTGGAAATCCTCATGAAATTTCGCAAACGTTTGAAATTTCCTAGTTTCTGAAATTTTATAATAATTGTGAAAACTTCCCATCTTTGGAAACTTTCCAATTTTGGAAATTTTTCTATTTTAGAAATTTTCCAATTTGGAAATATGTAAGTTTTCTTTGAACCGGAAACTTACAATTATTCTGAAAAACCTATTATGAAATCTCGCAATTTTAGGCACTTTCTTTTAAGAAAGTCTAGACAAATTCATGGACAGTTAATTGACAATTAAATTTGAATTGGTTTTAAATTGACAACAAAATTCTTTATTTTGGATTGAGCCTCGGGGAGCCGTCCAATTTAAAGTTAGTTGTTGTAATTTAATTTCCCAATTTTAAAATTGAAATTGTCATGTTTAATTTGGATTGAGCCTCGGGGAGCCGTCCAAATTGGATTTACGACAAATTACTTTTCTTTGGGTATCTGAGCCTCGGGGAGCCACCCTTAGAAAACGATTTGTTGTAATTAATTAAATCCATGAATAAAATATGTTTTAAGAGGTGATGCTCTTACATATTGTTGTCTCCAAAATTAATTAGGAAAATGGTTTCCTATAGAGTTTCTTAAAAGAGATTTTTATGAAAATAATATGTGGTTGAATTAAGGGAATCTATCTCTTAATTCAATAAGATTTGATTTAGAGAAATCAAAGTCTTAAACATATTATTTCCGAAATTGATTATGGCAATTTAGGAAATTGTTTCCCAAAACAATTCCTTCAATAAAGTATGAAATTAGAATTAGGAAATCCGGTTCCTAATTCAATTAATGAGACTTGATAAATTAAGTCACATACATACTTTATTAAGGAAATCGTTAGTCATGACATAATTATATGTCATGAATGTGCTTAGAAAAGAAAGGATGAGACCCAAAACCCCTTACAAAATATTAAGGCCAACACCTTCCATTAATATGGTTAGAATCGGAGTTTTGTTTCTCGTTTGGGTTGATGGACACATCCATGCCCGGCTTGAACCTCAACATGTTCAAACCATGGAATTAGTTTATGAATAATATAGTTGGAGTCAGAGGTCAATCCTTAGTTTTGGTTGTTGGACACATCCAAGCCTGACTAAACGGTTGAATGAGCTCCAACCATATTAAAACTATTCCTTGATTAATGGGCCAGCCTTAAGCTTGGAGCATCGATTTGTTGTGCCACAGCCAAGGTCGATGTAAAGAGAGGTGCAGTTGGGTGCTATGTATAATGTTGCATACTTGTTAATGAGTTAACAACCCAATGATTTATGCAAACATTCAATTAGTTGATAGCATAAAGTGATAGTTACATATATGTGATGTGTAATCGGTATAATTACCTACCTTCATAGCTAAGAAAAACTTGATGGCCACAGTCATGGTTGTTCTTATCTATGGTTGGATATCAACCTATTTGGAGATGTTCCTACGATCTCCCGAATTGATAAAAAGGGTGATTCAATTCGTAAAATAAATAGGATTTTTTAATTAATATATATTGATACATTCTTTAATCATTCTTCTCACATAAACTCAATTTGTATTTCTAGGTTAATCACTCGATCATGTCTTCTCTAAACTTGCGTTCCATTTTGAACACCAATAAACTGACTGGGCCAAACTTCATGGACTGGCTTCGAAACCTGAGGATAGTCCTCAAGGCAGAGAAGCTTGCCTATGTCCTTGAAGATCAACTTCCCAACCATCCTCCAGAAGGTGCAACTCCAGACCAGCTAGTGGCCTATCAGAAACATTTGACCGATTCTGAACTTGCGAGTTGCATCATGCTAGCCTCTATGGTACCTGAGCTGCAAAAGCAGCATGAGCATATGGATGCTTATACCATCATCTTCCATCTTCATGAGTTGTTTGAAGAGCAGGCGAGATCCGAAAGGTTCGAAGTCTCCAGACTCCTCTTCACCACTAAGATGCAGGAAGGCATTTCTGCCTCGCAGTTTGTGTTAAAGATGTTGGGGTACATTGAGCGACTGAGCACACTCGGATTTGCAATGGATCATGAACTAAGTATTGACTTAATTCTGAATTGTTTGCCCAAAAGTTATTCACAATTTGTGATGAACTATCGGATGAACAAACTAGAGACCACCATTCCTGAGTTGCTCAACCTGCTGAAGACTGTAGAGCCTTCTGTAAAGCCGGATCAAAAGACGGTACTGTTAGTTGGTTCCTCGAAGAAAGGTTCTAAGAGGAAGGCCAAAGAACAGAATAAAGGGAAGAAGAAAAAGGCCAAAAAGACTGAAAAGAAACCAAAAGGAACTTGCCATCATTGTGGCAAGGAGGGTCACTGGCGAAGAAACTGCAAAGTTTATCTTGAGTCCTTGAAGAATAAGGCATCCGATGTCCCATCCTCTTCAGGTATCTTCGTTATTGAATGCCACTCTATTTCCTCAAATACCTGGGTACTTGATACTGGGTGTAGCTCACATATATGTAATGACATACATGGGCTAAGGAATAGAAGAAGACTCGTCAAAGGAGAAGCGAATTTGCGAGTTGGGAATGGAGCAAAGATTGTTGTTGTTGCCATCAGAACATATTTGCTAAAGCTCCCCACTGGACGTGTCTTCGAATTGGATAATTGTTATTTTGTTCTTTCATTAATAAAGAACATTGTATCTATTTCATGTTTGAATGAAAAAGGTTATCATTTAACTTTTAGTAACAATTGTTGTTACATAACTTTAAATGACGTTCTTTATGGGAATGGAACTTTGTGCAATGACATCTACACGTTAGATTTATCCAGTGACGTTTTCAATATCAAAGTTAGCAACAAACGTGCTCGAATAGATAATCGAATAGACTCCTACACTTGGCATTGCCGTCTTGGCCATATAAGTAAGAAACGCATGACCGAATAACACCGATGTGGAATTCTGGAATCATTTGAACCCGGTTCATTTGATACATGCGAATCATGCTTAAAAGGGAAGATGACCAAATTACCCTTTTCCGGAAAAGGTAATCCAGTGGGAGAATTGCTTGGTCTTATACATACTAATGTATGTGGACCAATGTCAACTCTTGCACAAGGAGGCTATAGCTACTTCATCACCTTTATCGATGATCACTCACGATTCGGGTATGTGTTCTTGATGAAACACAAATCTGAAGCCTTTGAGAAATTCAAAGAGTTCAGAAATGAAGTAGAGAAACAACTTGGCAAAAGTATTAAGATCCTTCGATCCGATCGAGGTGGAGAATACTTAAGTCAAGAGTTTCAAGATTATCTTAGGGACAATGGGATATTGTCTCAATGGACTCCGCCGTATACACCACAGCATAATGGTGTATCTGAGAGGCGCAACCGAACCTTGATGGACATGGTTATGTCGATGATGAATCATGCAACTCTTCCAAAATCCTTTTGGGGCTATGCACTAAAGACAGATGTTTACTGTTGGATCGAGAAATGCGAGAGAGGGGGGGGGGTGAATGTCGCAATTCGTTCGGATTTAAAAGAGCGGGTGCGCAGCGGAAATAAAAGAGAACACAACAACGCAAACACAGCCGGTTTACTTGGTTCGGAGCCTGGGTCGACTCCTACTCCAAGGCCCACGGTCGTTGACCGTTTTCTGCGGGCAATTCTATAAGTTCGCAAAAGTTTACACACAAATAATAATAAAAATATTCTCGTAAACTTAAATACAACTCTTGTTACCGACGTCCGGTGAAGATTGAAGTTCTGGAGCAGCGGGACGTCGTCGGCTTGAGTTGGCAGCTTTCTGGAGCGTGTCGTGGAAGCAGAAGAGCGTAGAATTGTCGAAGGAATTGGTTGTTCAAGAATAGGGTCGAGGCCCTCTTTATATAGGGCAGGGGGCGCCCGACATGCTCGGGGCGCCCCCCACGTGGCTCTTGATCCGGCGAGCCCTCTGGTCAAGGCTGATCTCTTCATCTTCGGGATCAGCTTTGACCGGGGCGCTCGACGCGCGCGGGGAGCCCGGTTGACCGGTCAAAGCGTCATCTTCAGGGCTTCGCGAGAGTGAGCTGCAGCAGCCTTCAGTGGCGTGGCACAGTGGGCGTCCGAGACACGCGGGGCGCCCGACATGCGGGGCGCCCGACATGCGGGGCGCCCCCAATTGCGCTGCTGTCGGGGCGTTTACCTCTCTGCTGACTTTGGGTTGACTCTGGGGCGCCCGACACATCCGGGGCGCCCTGCTCAGCTACGGCCTCACTCCTTTGAGGCTCTCTGAGCTGCAGAAACACAGTCCTTCGGTCCTGCATCCAGGGTTAGTCCAAAACAGCAAATAATAAGTTAGTTAAAACAGCCTTAGCTGTCTTGGTTCTGACTTTGGATCTCCAAAATGGAGCCCTAGGTCGAACCGACGCCTAATGTTCCCTCAAGGGGAACGCGTCCTCACCTACTCCTCTCGGGAGAATTTACCTGGTGCCAACCGGATCCTCCAGTTGGACTTTTGCCCGGCAGCCCTTCGCCAGGTCTTGGTTTTCGCCTAGCAGCCCTTCGCCAGGACTTGGTTTTCGCCTAGCAGCCCTTCGCCAGGACTTGGTTTTCGCCTAGCAGCCCTTCGTCAGGACTTGGTTTTCGCCTAGCAACCCTTCGCCAGGACTTGGTTTCCTGACAGCCCATCGTCAGGTGCCTAGCAGCCCTTCGCTAGGACTTTGTTTCCTGCACTCTCAAGCAGCATTGTTAGATACCAAACAACCCTTAACTTTGAATCCTTTGCCAATATCAAAACAAGGTTCGATCTGGTGCTTCCTGCACCAACAATCTCCCCCTTTTTGATTATGGCAACACAATTCAAAGTTAAGGAAAAAAATTACAACAGTTAAGAGCATAAGGTAAACAGTGAAGCATAACTGAAGCATAACTGTAGAGTTAAAAAAAAATTCTTTATTTTTCATACTCCCCCTAAAACCCTGAATACTTGTGTTATAAAATACTTAACATACTTAACTTTGACCTTTCCTCCCCCTTTGACATATATCAAAAGCATACATGGGTTAGTAAGGTTTCTAATGGGGAGTTTTGAGTTCTACCAAAAATAAGTTTTTGACAAAGTATTTTTCAAAAAGAGCAAAAGTATTTATATCCATAGTCACTTTTGAAAAGCAAGTTTAAACTTTGTTAAAAACCCCTTTTTTTTTTTCTTTTCAGACAAATTTTGATTACTAAGGAAAATTTTATTTAGAAAAACATGCACTAAAAATAACTTTGAACCACTTAGAAATGCTTAAAATTTTGAAATAGCTTAAAAATAAAATTCCCTTTCTCTCCCCCTTAATGTAAAACTCTTCTCCTTATGTTTTAGACCATTTTCAAGTCTAATATAAAAATATTTTGAGAGAAGTTTTAAGGAGAGCGTTTGTGTATCAGAGCCTATGAGTTTTGAAAGCATAAAAATACTTAGTATAATTCTTGAAAGTATAGCAAAAAGTTTTAAATTGTACCAACAAAACTTTATTTGGAAAAGTATTGAAAAGATATTTTATATTTGTAGGCCAATCTTTTAGAAAATTCACGCACTTAGAACAATATTGCCTTGAAAAATATTTATACTTTTGAAAACATTATTGCAGTACTTTTTGACAGATATTTTGAAGATATAAGTGCTTTTGAATCTTCAAAAGTACTTTTGAAATAAATATTATGCATTTTTGAAAAATCTAAGTACTTTTGAAATAAATTAAGATTTGAAACACATAAGTACTTTTTTAAAAAAGTATTTAGACTTTGAAAGATATAAGTAATTTTGAAAAGACTTAGACTTTGAAAAGTATAAGTAATTTTTGAAGAGAATTAGACTTTGAAAACAAAATATTTTACTTGACTAGGTTTCTTTTCCAGTCTGACACAATCCTAGGAAACCTTGTTGACTACAAGGACATTTTCCTAAGTGTCCTGGAAAATTTTCTCCAACCCAAGTAAATATTATAAAATTAATTTCATAAGCCACAAGAATTTTGTAAAATAATAGTATTTTGACAGAAAAATTATTTAAGTTTTCAAAAGGATTTTGAACTTGCAGTGCATGAAAACATATAATTTTGAAAATGTTCAATAATTCTTTTAATTTCATCTCCCCCTAAACTTGACCCAGTCCTAGGAAGCTTGTTGACTACAAGCGATCTTCCTCTGAGTTTTAGGGTTTGATTTAAATTATAAGAATTATCTAATAACTTCAAAACAAATAATTACCAAAAAAAATTTTCAAAAATTCTTCTTTTGAATCAAACTCCCCCTAAATTTGACACATCCTAGGAGTCCTAGTAGATCATGAAGTGGACCTTCCTCTGTGTCTTTAGGGTTTATCAAAAACAAAAGAATAATTTTGAATAATCTTCTGAGTATGAAACTTTCAAGGAGATAAATTTTTGACACCTCAATTTGAAGTAATAATAATAACACAGTTTTAAAAAAATATTTTGAAATAATTTTTCAAAGAGATAGTAATATACCAAGAATTTTGAGTAATTTTTGAAGGCCTTATTCTGAAATGATACTAAATTTTAGAGCATCAGGTTTTGAGAATAAATCTAAAAAGAACTCCCCTTGTATTCGACTTGTCTTAACTTTTTCTAAGTGCTTGAAGGGTCTTTAGCATTAACTAGGTTTGACCATGTTTGACTCAGTTGACTAAGGTTTAACCATGTTAATCATGGTTTGACTATGTTGAAATTATTCTCTGAATGAAAACACAACATAAAAGAAATTTTAATTTGAACTTAATTTTCCTGTCTCACCCAATCTAGGGTTTTCAAACAGTTAGCCTTAAAAGTTCTTGTGAGACAGGTTTGAAGGTAAAAATTAATTTTGAAAAGAAATTTTCATTTATTTTAAAAAAAATTATTTAATTTTGAAAACAGAAAAAAAAAAGTGTAGAAAGCAGAAATTTTGAACACTGATTAAGTGATTTTTGAAACAGAATAAGTTTGAAAAATAGAAATTTTGAAAACAGATTAGAATCTATAATTATTTGAAATTTGTGTTAGATTCGAATTTGACAAAAGATAATTTGAATTTGAATTTCAGAAATTGGCTTCCAGGTCTTGGCGAGGCACTAGGCCTTCTTTGGTCGTAGCCTTATGGGATCATCCACCCTTTCCTTGACAAAGCCTTTTAATGAAATTTCATTTTCAAATTAAATTAGGTCATTTTCTGGTCTAACTAGCTTGGGTCTTGGATCGGTAGCTTCGGCTGGTTTCACCAGTCTAAAGAGACCAAGTAGACTTGATCTTATTAGAGTTGGTTTCCCCAACGTACTATCATCTCACCTCCTCCCAATACTATGTTTTCAAATTTCAAGTAATTGGTTAAGTCCTTAAGCTATCTAGTCCTATGAATAGCCAAAACAAAACTTCAGATAATGTCATAGTGAGGAGAAATTTCTGGATTTTCTACGTTTGCAAAATTATTAATCAGTTTTTCTTGCATATCAATTTTAATTTTCAAAGTCTCATTTTCTTGTTTTAACATTTTGAATTTTGACTTTGCTAATATACATGATTTCATCAAGTTATCTAAGCATGCATCCATATCTAAATTTGACCAAGGGAGATTAATTAAACTATCAGTATTCAAGGTAAAGAGTTGATTTGGATGTAAATTACAGTTACCCATTTTGGTTGGTTGCCCTGGATCTTTGTAACGTTTATCTGTGCATTCCTCTTTGTAATGCCCAAACTCCTGACACTTGAAGCATTGAATGTGACTCTTGTTCTTTCGTGCTTTTGGAGCTCGTTTCTTTGTTGCCGTCGGTGGTATTGTTTGAATCTTACGAGTAGGACACTTAGTTTGGTAGTGCCCTCTCTCCCTGCATATGTAACAAATTATATGATTTTTAAAATTCAAATTTGTAATTTTACCTTTTGATTCCTTATTAGGAATCTCCCCCTTAATTGTTGCTGTCTCGGATCTAAATTCATCTTCTGGTTCCGTGTCTGAGTCGGACTTGGGTACCGGTTGAAGCTCCTTCTTTGGTAGTTGTTTAGGAGATTTCCCTGCAATAGAAATTATACCTTCCTCGACCATTATAGTATCTGTTTGATTATTTAATTCTAATTTTGAAAAGCATTTAAAATTACTTACCATCCCTGTCAGTTCGTCGTTTGATTCTGGTTCAGACTCTGACTCGGCTGTTTGTGCTTGGACCGAAAAGGCAAGATAATTTACCTGATCTTCTTCTTCATCTGAGATCTCTTGATGAAGGTTAATCAGTTTTTCCCAGATTTCTCTAGCACATCTGAATGGACCTACTAGTTTGAGTTGCTCGTTGGTTAGACCACATTGCAAGATTACTGTTGCCTTAGCATCAGTCTCGATCTTCCTCAGAGTTGGTTCGTCCAATTTCTCCCAAGCGATCGACATTCCATCTTCTACGGGAAAAGAAAATCCCGTTTGGATGATTAGCCATAAGTCTATGTGGGCTTTTAGAAGCGACTCCATTTGACTTCTCCAAGAGTTGAAGTTCTTGCCGGAGAAGAGTGGTGGACGGGTACTGTTCCATTCTTGATTGGCCATTAAGAACAAATCTTGCACACAAAAAGAAAAATAGAAATGTACCAAGACTTGGTCTTGGATTAGTAGTGCGGGAGCAACAAAAAAATATTGCACGAATTTCGAGGGAAAATATTAAAATAATAATAAAATTTTTTAGAAAATGTTGATTTTAACAATTTTGATTAATGAAGAAGAAGTAAGAGAAAAAAAATTTCTCGAATTAAGGTAGCACGAATTTCGAGGAAAAATATTAAAATAATAATAAAAATTTTATGACAAATTTTCACAAATTGATTCTTTTATCAATTCTGACTTATGGTGAAAAAATGAGAATTCAGAATTGAAAAAGGCGTAAGGATATTTTAAATACACTCACAGATATTATTTATTTAAAAAAGAAAAAAAAATCCGAAAAGAAATTTCAAAGTGGTGGTTGCACCAACTTTGAATAACCCCGCTCTGATACCACTTGTTGGATCGAGAAATGCGAGAGAGGGGGGGTGAATGTCGCAATTCGTTCGGATTTAAAAAGAGCGGGTGCGCAGCGGAAATAAAAGAGAACACAACAACGCAAACACAGCCGGTTTACTTGGTTCGGAGCCTGGGTCGACTCCTACTCCAAGGCCCACGGTCGTTGACCGTTTTCTGCGGGCAATTCTATAAGTTCGCAAAAGTTTACACACAAATAATAATAAAAATATTCTCGTAAACTTAAATACAACTCTTGTTACCGACGTCCGGTGAAGATTGAAGTTCTGGAGCAGCGGGACGTCGTCGGCTTGAGTTGGCAGCTTTCTGGAGCGTGTCGTGGAAGCAGAAGAGCGTAGAATTGTCGAAGGAATTGGTTGTTCAAGAATAGGGTCGAGGCCCTCTTTATATAGGGCAGGGGGCGCCCGACATGCTCGGGGCGCCCCCCACGTGGCTCTTGATCCGGCGAGCCCTCTGGTCAAGGCTGATCTCTTCATCTTCGGGATCAGCTTTGACCGGGGCGCTCGACGCGCGCGGGGCGCCCGGTTGACCTGTCAAAGCGTCATCTTCAGGGCTTCGCGAGAGTGAGCTGCAGCAGCCTTCAGTGGCGTGGCACAGTGGGCGCCCGAGACACGCGGGGCGCCCGACATGCGGGGCGCCCCCAATTGCGCTGCTGTCGGGGCGTTTACCTCTCTGCTGACTTTGGGTTGACTCTGGGGCGCCCGACACATCCGGGGCGCCCTGCTCAGCTACGGCCTCACTCCTTTGAGGCTCTCTGAGCTGCAGAAACACAGTCCTTCGGTCCTGCATCCAGGGTTAGTCCAAAACAGCAAATAATAAGTTAGTTAAAACAGCCTTAGCTGTCTTGGTTCTGACTTTGGATCTCCAAAATGGAGCCCTAGGTCGAACCGACGCCTAATGTTCCCTCAAGGGGAACGTGTCCTCACCTACTCCTCTCGGGAGAATTTACCTGGTGCCAACCGGATCCTCCAGTTGGACTTTTGCCCGGCAGCCCTTCGCCAGGTCTTGGTTTTCGCCTAGCAGCCCTTCGCCAGGACTTGGTTTTCGCCTAGCAGCCCTTCGCCAGGACTTGGTTTTCGCCTAGCAACCCTTCGCCAGGACTTGGTTTCCTGACAGCCCATCGTCAGGTGCCTAGCAGCCCTTCGCTAGGACTTTGTTTCCTGCACTCTCAAGCAGCATTGTTAGATACCAAACAACCCTTAACTTTGAATCCTTTGCCAATATCAAAACAAGGTTCGATCTGGTGCTTCCTGCACCAACATTTACTTGCTAAACAGAGTCCCGACCAAGGTAGTCTCTACTACTCCATATGAGATATGGAATAGTAAGAATCCTCACTTAACTCACCTTAAGATATGGGGTTGTCCTGCTTATGTGAAGCTGATTGTATCAGACAAATTGGATGCTAAGTCTGATAAATGTCTATTTATTGGATATCCTAAGGAAACGAAGGGTTACCAATTCTATCATCCCTTGGAACAAAAGGTGTTTGTTTCAAGTCATGCTGTATTTCTAGAAAAAGAATTTCTTTTACAAGAAAATAGTGGGAGTGGCATTGAACTTGATGAAGTTCAAGAGACTCCAATAGACATTACAGAGACACCTAGTCTAGACCCACAACTAATAACTCATAATGATGAGCTATCAGTTGAACCTAAAACAACACCACCTCTTCGTAGATCTAATAGGACACGCAATATTCCAGAGAGATACGGATTTCTCATAAGTGAATCGAACGACGTGTTACTCATAGGCGATGACGAACCTATCAGTTATGAAGATGTTCTGAGATGTTCAGAAAGGGATAAATGGCTTGAAGCCATGAAGTCGGAAATGGATTCCATGTACGAAAATCAAGTATGGGACTTGGTTAACCCACCTGAAGGGATCAAACCCATAGGGTGCAAGTGGGTTTTCAAGAAGAAAACCGACATGGAAGGTAATGTTGTTACCTTTAAGGCAAGATTAGTGGCAAAAGGATATCGTCAAAAACAAGGAATTGATTATGACGAAATCTATTCGCCAGTAGCTATGCTTAAATCCATTCGGATGCTCCTAGCCATAGCAGCTCATTATGATTATGAGATATGACAAATGGATGTGAAAACAGCTTTCCTTAATGGAAACCTACTTGAGGATGTATACATGATACAACCTGAAGGTTTCACATCGGTTAATAAAACCAAAGTATGCAAGCTTCGACGATCCATATATGGACTGAAGCAAGCATCAAGGAGATGGAACATTCGTTTTGATGAGACAATCAAAGAGTTTGATTTCTCACAAAATCCTGACGAACCTTGTGTGTACAAGAAGGTTAGTGGGAGTGCAGTCGTATTCCTAGTATTATATGTCGATGACATCTTACTTATAGGAAACGATATATCAGTTTTACAGACAGTTAAAATTTGGTTGTCCAAAACTTTCTCCATGAAAGACCTGGGAGAAGCAACCTATATCCTTGGGATTAGAATCTATAGAGATGGATCAAAACAGTTGCTTGGTCTTTCGCAGTCTACATATATAGACCGAGTGCTAAAAAGGTTTAGCATGTCGGAATCCAAGAAAGGTTACCTTCCCATCAGGCATGTGATCAACCTTTCAAAGTCTATGTGTCCGCGCACAGAAGACGAGAGGATTTGCATGAATAAGATTCCTTATGCATCCGCGATAGGATCTATCATGTATGCTATGTTATGTACTAGGCCCGATGTATCGTATGCTTTGAGCGTCACAAGCAGATACCAGTCGGATCCAGGAATGGATCATTGGGCGGCTGTCAAGACAATCCTTAAGTACTTAAGAAGAACTAAGGATGTGTTCCTAATATATGGAGAAGGAGATATGGTAATACGTGGGTATACAGATGCCAGTTTCCAGACAGATAAGGATGACTCCAAATCGCAGTCTGGATACGTATTTACTTTGAATGGAGGCGCAGTAAGTTGGAAAAGTTCCAAACAAGACACCGTAGCGGATTCTACCACGGAAGCGGAATATATCGCAGCTTCGGAAGCAGCAAAGGAAGCAGTCTGGATCAAGAAGTTCGTCTCCGAACTTGGCGTGGTTCCAACCATTGATGAAGCAGTGCCGGTTTACTGCGACAACAATGGAGCTATTGCACAAGCAAAGGAACCAAGGTCTCATCAGCGATCCAAACACGTGCTTCGCCGCTATCACCTGATCAGAGAGATTATAAGTAGGAATGATATACAAATTGAGAAAATTCCCACTGAAAGGAATTTAGCGGATCCTTTAACTAAGGCCTTGCCTCAGAGCAAGTTTGAGGGTCATGTTAGAGCCTGTGGTATTGGATACCGTAGCGATTGGCATTAGGCCAAGTGGGAGTTTGTTAGTGATATGAGAGAAGTGTCCTAAGGCAATCGCCTTATGATTGTAAATATTTATTTTAATAAATGATAATTCACTATTTGAGTATACATGTTTGTGTATTTGATTGGGATCTTAAACTCATCTACTGAATGTCCGCAATACAATTCACAGCATAAGAGAATTTGTGATGGGATCACAACTAGTGATTATCTCTAAATGTGCAATTGTGAAGTATTGAAAATATCCCTAGTCGATGAATTGATAAATACGGATACTATCAATTCTATTGAGACTAGCATGAGTTATTCTCTAATCAGCTGATTCTCACTGGCTGGTGACATTGGGATGTCCGGAGATAAACATGGATGCTAGTTAAGGGAACTAGTTCTTTGGAGTGACTAGCTGTAAAACTTCATATGGTAATCTATAAAGATATGTCACTGAAGTTATTACTGCAGCTTAAGTGCGATGTTCCTTTGACTTGCGGTGTTCAAGTCATCTTGGTCATGGAGAATTATACTTTAACATCTTAAGCAAGCATCTTCAAGGAGGTGTGGACCCAGGATGATTGGGTATAAGCTGAAGTGCCCGAAGATGTTTGAACAGCCTACAAAGGATTCACCACTCCTTGCGAGGAGATGTATACCTAGGCCTATCGTCGGATTGTTACTCAAAGCCTCTGGCCAGAGCATATCATGTTTAGAGTGCGAGTCTCTTAAATACATGAGAGTAATTAGAAATCCAAAGGACGAGAAAGACACTACTTGGGCTAGGTGTGACGTAGTCAGCCTAGTGGGGACTGACACAAATAGACCGTGTCCTGAACCAAGTGGGTATAAGATGGTGAAGGGAATGGGGCACGATTCATTAGAGCTGCTGAAGGGTTTCGGAATTACTTCTGAGGTCATACCATTGATCTTTCGATTAATTAGGGGTCATGATGTACTACTAGGTGCCACTCATGACCGTTCTATAATTGGTTAATTATAGACGGCCAACATAAATCGAAAGCCTATTTAGTCACACGCACAACGAGTAATCTGAGGGATTTAAAATGAGTTGAAAATTGGATTTTCCAATCAAGAGAAATAAGTCGAATCTGAGTTAATCAGAGGCGCAACGGAAACTTAAAATGGCTAAGTCTTTTGAAGGCTTATTGGGCGAATTAAATGAGTTTAATTCGCGATCGGTTCGGCTCGGTTTGGCCGGCCAACGAGGGTGTTAACCCCCTTTGGTTTGGCTGGCCACAACAAGGGGAAGACACCAATTTATTTGGTTTAATTAATAAAATAAATCTAGCGCGATTTGTTTTATAAATTATGGATAAATAAATTTGTATAAAGAAATTTATATAAATAAATTTATAGAAATTTATTCTTTTTATGGAAATTAAAATGGTCCATGGAATGGTTTATTTTAATTTTATAAAATCAATTATGAATTGATTTTTTCATAATAAGAAAGTTTATAAATTTCTTATAAAATTTATTCCATAATTAAAGGAGAGAAGTATTTGTTTTATTATAAAGTTAGTTATAATAAAACTAGGCATAACGGAATTATTCATAAGAAAGATTATAAGATAAATTTCTTATGAAAATTAATTCCGTTAATTCCATTAAGAGAGAGACTTGGCAAGGGAGAAGCAACTATATAAGGAACCAAAGGCAAGCCTTGAATTCCTAATCAATTAATCAAGAGATTAGTTGCTCTCTCTCTCTCTCTCTCTACACGCCTCTCTCTCTCTCTAGGGCCGGCGCCCCTCTCTCTCTAGGGCCGGCTCTCTCTCCTCCCCTAGGGCCGGCGCAACTCCCAAGGTGGGCGTGAGCTTCATCCACCAAGACGACCTCGGAGAAGAAGAAGCGGATCACATCTCTTTCCTTCTCGGAATTTAGATTCCGTCTCTTGGTGGTTAGTTTCCTTTCTTCTCTCTTGATCTTCTAATTGTGCCTTTAGAGAATCTAGTAGTTCTCGTCGGCACAAACTCGTGGCTTTGCGAAGTCATCCCGAAGAGAACTCGGCGTGGACGCGAATAGAGGCAAAGCTTCCAAGGGACGCTACGGTTGGATCTCGTCCCTTTTCTTCGAGTTACGCGAGGTACAAAGTAAATTAGTTTACTTTTCCGCAAAGTTTTATTTTATGATCATGTCCACACACCATAAGGTTGCATGCTAGATACGTGGTTAGAATAATTTGAGAAATTATTTTATGCTAATTCTTCCGCTGCACGTAAAAATTTAAAATTTTACAAACCCGTATCCTTGTCAACATGCACCCGGTCCCAACATAAGGTTGCTTAGGGCAATCCTTAATGGTATCCAAAGGGGAAGATCTTGGTGTTAAGTTAACCGGTGTTATGGTGTCAAGTTGCGTAGGATTTGACCTGGGTAAATTGAAAATTGGGAGAAGGCATAGGTTAAGGGGGAGGTTGCCTCCTTGTTTGCCTTAATTTTCATAGAAAATTTTTGGATTTTGTGTCCAACTTAGGAATGGTGATGGATACATGGGTGAATGTATTTTTCCCAAGTAGGTATAGGTACCATAATATTCTCCACAAGATTTGAGAATTTTTGGAGATTTGTGGAATTTCTGGCGCAATTCTGAAATTGGCCAGAAAAAACTGATATTCAGAGTATCAGTCGACTGCCCTGGGGGCAGTCGACTGGTCAGGGCTGGTGTGGGTATCCAGCAGCTGACTTGGGTCCGAATAATGGAAAACAAGTGTATGGGGGGGTTAGTACACGTTATTTATGATCATTAGGGATTAAAAGAACCAATAATTGGGATATTGTTGGGTTTTTTTATGTTAGGCAAAGGGGGAGAAGTGTTGGGTTTAATTTGGGAAATCAAACACACCTTTACTAGAAATCCTAGGTTTAGGGGGAGCTAAGATTAAGGGGGAGCATGGTTGCTCCATTCTTGGTGTAAGGGGAACCTTGGAGAGGTTCTTAAAAAGCCTTTGTAAGTCCAATGTAGAGGGAGCTTGGGAGAAGCTTTTAAAAGCCCGATTTTCGTAAAATTCCTAACATGGAGGGTTAGGTGAGGAAAATTCCTAACTTTGGGAAGTTAGGTGTGTGAAAAGTCCTAACTTGGAGGGTTAGGTGTGGGATTCCTTGGGGATAAGATCCATGCATTGCATATGCATTGGCGGTGTAAGTCCAAGATGGAGTCTTGACAACGTAAGTCCAGTTGTTTGTTTTAGCATTGTTATTGCTATTCTATACTATTTGTTTTCCCTAACTTAAATGTATTATCAAACATCAAAAAGGGGGAGATTGTTGAGGCAATCTGTGGTCCGGAGTGACCAAGTGTTTTGATGATTAGACAAAGGGTTTAAGTTAGGTTTACCCTTGTGTTTTTATATGTGTATGTTGAGTGTGCAGGTTGTACAGGTTACACATATGTACTTAGCTGGACGGCCTCGGTACGGTGAAGGGTGGCATGGAGACATGCTGGAGGCTTGTGTGCACCTGAGGGACTTTGGAGAGTAGGGACGATGAGCTGAGGGACACGAATTTCGAGGCGTACGTGAAGGGTGACATGGAGGCAAGCTGGAGGCTTGCGTATGCATCCGAGGGACAAGGGCCGAAGATGAAGAGGGCACGAAAGCAATAGTCGAGGCTGTTGGTGAGGAGTCAGTAGAGTCGTGAGGGTACGAGTGCTGTGTGATTGTACTCGGGAAGTCCTATGGGTCGAGTGTGGAGTGAAATGTACTCGGGGAGTGTAACCCTAGGCTTAGTAAGGGACCAGTCGACTGCCCTGGGAGCAGTCGACTGGTAGCGGCTGGTGAGCTGGCAGAATTCGAACGTTGGGGGTGTCAACGATCGAATTCTGAGTGGGACAGTCGACTGCCCTGGGAGCAGTTGACTGCTAGCGAGGGTTTTCAGCCCGAGTTCTATTTAAAGAGAACTCAGTTTGGGCTGAAACTCTTGACGAAACAAGCTTGGTTAAGGCTTGTTAGTAGTCTATTATGCCCAGATAGTGTCCAAGGTGTTGTGGCGAGGTTTCTCCACCCACAAGGAGTGACGAGGGCTCACCGGAGGTTATCCGGGGAGTGATCCACCGACGGATTCTTGGATTAGTCACCTTTCGGGGTGGATACCAAGTAAATCGGTTTGTTAGCAGTGCTTTCTTTGTTGTTAGTTTTATTATTTTGTATTTCCGTTGTGCAACTAACAACGTAGGAAGAAGAAGATCCGAAGATTTGCTATTCACCCCCCCTCTAGCATACGGAATCGATCCAACATAATCCAATTTATGAAGTCAGTACAAAATTGGATGACCTCTCTTTTGGTCCTACTCAATGCACACAAAGTGCACTAGTGTAATTCTATGATTAAGACAAACCACACGTAATTACACTACAACCATCCCGATGGTTTGTCCAACTCCATCTCGGTTGTGAACCTCTTTCTTATACTTCTGTAAGAAACTTGATAGCATGATCTTCTATGCAACACCACGCACCATGTTATCACAATGCCAAGTATGAGACATTTTGTGCATATACTAATATAAATATACACTGTGTGATTTTGCGATTCTCTTTAAAATGTAAATGTATTCTAACCAAAAGCAAGACTTTTAGTATATATCCTAACAGGGACATCCTTAGGTGCTAATCCAACTAAAGAAACATATGGAGGTTTCTAAGTTGGGATCAAGATAAGTCCTACTATCGCTTACTCATGCATACCATATATGTGTTTGTGCTAATTTTGTTTTGCAGAGTTAATTTTTAATATATTATTTGTGTTTAGCTAACAATTTCATGTAGATCAGTCAAAGAAAGTTGACCAATGGTTTTGTAGACTAATCGAGTGTAGTGGTCGACCAAATGAGCCAAACTGTGCCAGATTGGGAAGAATTCAAGTGGTTCAATCAACTGATAATTAGGATCAATCGATCGAACCATACTTAGTATAGCACAGCTACGCAGATAGAAGTCTTTTTAGTTGACTGATTAGGAGGATCAGTCGATCGGATGCATTTATTATAGTGCTAGTCGAGCGGAGCAAAGAAGGAATGGAGCAGGGTTCGGTCGACAGAACAGGAGGTTCAGTTAGCCGAAAGGATAAGTCAACTCAGTGATTTTTTCAGTCGATCGAACTATGCTTATATAAGGAGCTCGACACTAGTGCATTCAGCATCTCTTCCACTCACCCTACACTCTTTTCCTACATCAACGAATTACTCACGCTATGACACCGGGAAGCTCACCGACATGCTGCGCTCAAGATGAAACTTCAGTGTTGGTATACCTGTTTTCATTTTGTACTTGTACTTGCATCTTAAAAGGGAGTTAGTAGGTTGTTACTAACCTCCCTTACATCTTATATCATATTCCTTTCATAGAAAGTTTTTCAGAGAAAGAAATATAGTAGATTGCCCAACGAAAGTAGTTGAGGACTGTGGACCTTGGAGTAGGAGTTGTCGAAGATTCTGAACTAAGTAAAAGAAAAGGAGTATTTCACTTTTCGTTGCTTTACTTTATTTTACATTGTCAAAAAGAAAGATTTACAAATGATCGAGATTCACCCCCATCCTCTCTCAATTTCAAACGATCCTACAGATCGTACCATATCTAATAAAGTATAACTTCTCCATTTTGATAAACTATTCCATTGTGGTGCTCCAAGTGGAGTGAGTTGAGATATGATCCCACACTCAGTGAGATGGTCACGATACTCTTGGCTAAGGTATTCCCTACTCGATTTGATCAAAGCATCTTAATATTTTTGCCAAGTTGGTTTTGTATTTCATTCTTGAATTCCTTGAACTTTTCAAAAAATTCTAACTTGTGTTTCATCAGATACGCATAGTCGTATCTATTGATATAATCAATAAAAGTGATAAAGTACTAATAACCTCCTCTAGCTACTATATTGCAAGTGCCACAAAATCAATATGTGGTCCTAAGAAGTCAGTTGCTCTTTCACCGTGTCCACTAAAAGGAGTCTTTGTCATCTTGCCTAGAAGACACGATTTGCATGTCTTATATGATTCAAAATCAAATGAGTCAAGAAGTTCATCCTTATAGAGCTGTGATATACAAGTCTTATTTATGTGACCCAAACGACAATGTCAAAGATATGCTTCGTTCAAATTATTAGGTTTGAACCGTTTGATATTTATGCTATAGATTGTGTTTTCTAAATCTAGAGTATAGAGTCATTCATAAGAGGTGCACTATAATAGAACATATCATTAAAATGTATAGAATAATATTTGTCTTTTATCATAAATGAGAAACCTTACTTGTCCAAACAAGAAATAGAGTTAATATTTTAGCTAATGCAGTCACAAAAACTACTCCTCGAGTTCTAAAATAAGCCTAGTGGGTAAAAATAGGGAATATGATCTTACAGTTATAGCAACAACTTGTTAGGACCTTTGCATCTAGTTAGAGGGGGGGGTGAATAGCTTTTCGCATAAGAGAAAGATAGCCAAAAATATTTAACAATTAAGACAATGCTAATTCCTTTGATTGACTTGGTCTCCACCTCCTTGAAGTGACTAATCCAAGGATCCACACCCACACAATCAAGTTCCACTATGTTCTTCTCCTTTTTAATCAAGTTGAAGGTGGAGAAACCCTCACAAGATGATCTCTTCCCCTTTTACAAGATGGGACTTAGAGTATGAGGAAGAGAGTAGGCTTTGGAAGCTTTGGGCATACAACAAGAAGGTTTTACAATCAAAATCCGTCACCTCTTCAAGCCCCAAAGCTTCCTCTTAAATAGAGGGAAGAGCTGTTAAAAAAACAGCTCAATCCCGAAACCAGTCGACTGCCACTAGGACCAGTCGACTGGTGTCTAGCCATACGACTAGTTTTCGAACGGACCAGTCGACTGGTTTATGTTATAGATTGTGTTTTCTAAATCTAGAATATAGAGTCATTCATAAAAGGTGCACTATAATAGAACATATCATTAAAATGTATAGAATAATATTTGTCTTTTATCATAAATGAGAAACCTTACTTGTCCAAACAAGTATGCTCTTACAGTTATTGCAACAACATGTTAGGACCTTTGCATCTAGCTAGAGGGGAGGGGGGGTGAATATCTTTTCATGGATGTTGCCTACAAAATGTTAGCCAAAGCACAAGAGAAAGATAGCCAAAAATTATTAACAATTAAGACAATGCTAACACCCTTGATTTACTTGGTCTCCACCTCTTTGAGGTGACTAATCCAAGGATCCACACCCACACAATCAAGCTCCACTATGCTCATCTCCTTTTCAATCAAGCTTGAAGGTGGAGAAACCCTCACAAGATGATCTCTTTCTCTTTTAATAGATGGGACTTAGAGTATGAGGAAGAGAGTAGGCTTTGGAAGCTTTAGGCATACAGCAAGAAGGTTTTATAATCAAAATCCGTCACCTCTTCATGCCCCAAAGCTTCCTCTTAAATAGAGGAAAGAGCTGTTAATAAAATAGCTCAGCCCTGACACCAATCGACTGCCACTAGGACTAGTCAACTGGTGTCTAACCAACGGCTGGCCAAATATCTAGTTTTCGAACGGACCAGTCGACTGATCTTTCTGTGAGTTTCCTCTCAGCGCTGCCAGTCGACTGCTTCCCTTGCCAGTCGACTGCCTAGCTTACAAACTCACTCTTAACCTCTTCAAAATCCATCCTTCACGTATGCCTTGAAATCCACTTTCCCAGCTCACCCCTTGAAGTTCTCTTCCTTTGGCTCTCGTCCCTCAGATGCACATAAGCCCGTGACTTATCTCCATGCCATCCTTCACGTATGCCCTTTGATGTCTACTTCCTTGGCTTGCTCGTTGAAGTCCTCTTCCTTTGGCTCTCGTCCCTCGGATGACTTCACTCTATTGTTTCTTATATGTGGTTCACCGAGTCCTGCATGACTCAAACACACACATCAATTCAATATGAAAGCCTAACTTAATCATATTGTCGCACACATCAAAACCCATGATCATATCGATCAAACTTGGGTCGATTGCACCAACAATCTTCTCCTATTTGATATGTGACAATATGTTTATGTTAGGCACAAAAATAGCAATTTTGAAAATACAAAGCGTAGTATCACATAGATCATTAAAAAATATCCAAACTCCCCCTTAACCTATGCTTTATCTCATAATTTCAAATTTGGCATAAACATGAAAAATAAGGTAAGTTCTAACTTAAACCCTTCAATTCTCCCCCTTTGACTGTAACGACCTGGCCCATTTGGCGACCCCTTTATTTTTCTGTGGGTCGTCGACTGTCGACCGTGTCGTTACTCACTAGGTCTTCCCACCCCTGGCTAGTAGATTTTTTCCTTCCCCAAGATTCGAACCCTAGACCTCCAAGCTTAAGTACTAGAGTTTATGAATCCTGGTAACCAATTGAGCCTCCACTAGCTAGGGGTGGGAAGACTTAGTGAGTAACAATATGGTCGACGGTTGACAACCCATAGAAAAATAAAGGGGTCGTCAAATGGGCCGCCAAATGGGCCGGGTCATTACATAAAAAGGCACCTTTTTTTATGTAACGATCCGACCCATTTGGCGGCCCATTTGGCGACCCCTTTATTTTTCTGTAGGTCATCGACCATTGACCGTCAACCGTGTCGTTACTCACTAGGACTTCCCACCCCTGGCCAGTGGATTTTTGCCTTCCCCAGGATTCGAACCCTAGACCTCCAAGCTTAAGTACTAGAGTTTATGAATCCTGATAACTAATTGAGCCTGACTCAATTGGTTACCAGGATTCATAAACTGTAGTACTTAAGCTTGGAGGTCTAGGGTTCGAATCCTGGGGAAGGCAAAAATCCACTGGCCAGGGGTGGGAAGACCTAATGAGTAACAGCATGGTTGACGATCGACGACCCACAGAAAAATAAGTGGGTTGCCAAATGGGCCGCCAAATGGGTCGGGTCGTTACAAAACCCTAGGTCAAATCGACGCCTATGTTCCCTTCTCGGGGAACGCGTCTTTCACTCCTCTCAGGAGAAGTTTTGTCAACTGGCTCCTCTGGTTGGACTTTTGCCCAACTTCACTCACCAGGACTTAGGTTCCTAGCCCTCGGCCAGGACTTATTGCGCAATTCCTTGAACAGGACTTCGTGCCTAGTTCGTGACCAAGACTTATTGCCCAACCCTATGTTAGGACTTAGGTGCCCAACCCTCAACCAGGTCTTATTGCCCAATTCCTCGAATCAGGACTTCATGCCCAACCCTCGGTTAGGTCTTAGGTGTCCAGCCCGCGGCTAGGACTTAGTGCCCAATCCATTATCAGGACTTAGTGCCCAATTCCTTGAACCAGGACTTATTGCCTAGGTTAACTAGGACTTTGTTTTACCTTGAACCGTATTTCTTGACTAACCCTTTCTTTATCTAGTGTATCACTAACTTAAGCATATTGTTAAACATTGTAATATTAGAGGAGGACATCACCGATGCATCTTGCACCAACAACATCCATCGATCCTATACTCCATGAAGGAGTGTACATATAATCTAGATCGAAAGTAAACAAATGCTCGGCTAAATAGGTGTCATATTTAATTACAAAAATTAAATACCTAATTTAGCCTCGTCAACCCCAAGGATTCAATTAATTACAATAATATACAATCAATCACATACAACCATTATTAATGTCATAATAGTTGGAATCTAGTGCCTACAACAAAGAGTTAGCCTACGCATATCCAAATATTATCAAACAAAAATAAAATATAGATAATGTGTAAAAATAACCGAATCCTAAACACACAAAACCGGAAACCTCAGCTTTGATACCAGTTGTTGGAATCGGGGGGTATGGCTCGGCGGGTTTCCTAAGCGAACACGGGGTCGAACATGAGAGACCTCTCCATGTCTACGGATTAAAAATTTAATCTGAATGGAGACCCGTCTCCCAAATGACCATCTCATCATCATATCAATTTATTCAAGTTACAACTTAGCAAAAACCAAAGGTAAGGCCTTGTAACTTTCTGAATCAATTGACCGCGAAAAAGACGATGAGCGGATCGCCAATTTTTGTGTTTATCTTCGGGGTCCATGACATAATTAATTATCATACAATTAATTGATGAACAATTAACGAACAATGATAACTAATTAAGAGACACATGCGATAACAAAATAATCAGATGAAATAATAGAGAAAACAAAGAGGAGCCAAAGAGAGATATACCTCGTCTTTTACCTCGCAGTCTTCTACCATATGACCCTCCCTTCTTGGACGTCATGTGGGCGACTATCTACCAAGACGCGGAGTCACCAAGGCTCACCAATCAATCCTCATCCTTCTTCCTTCTTCCTTGCACCAAAACCCTAGTGCTTAGGGTTACCGCCGGCCAAGAGAAGCAAGCTCCTTCTTCTTCCTTGTGTCGTCCACCAAGTAGACTAAGGAGGAAGAAGATGATGATGATAAAGAGGAGAAACAAAAGTCTTCTTCCCAAGAAACCCTAGCCGAAACCTATCTCCACCACTTCTTCCTTGCCGTCAGCCAAGAGATGAAAGAAGTGCTCTCTTCTCTAGCCACCGGTGGATCCTCCTTGCTCCTAGCTTGCGCACGCCAAGGAGGAAGAAACAAACAAGAAGATTGAGAGGAAAGGAAGAAGAAGAAGAGTGCAAAACATCTCCTTCTTGAGCTTTCTTTCCTCTTCTCGCCGGCGTCGCAACCACCCTCTTGAAGTCACCGCCGGCGACCCTCCACCACTTTCCAGTCTCGCCGAGCACCACCTGGTGGTGCTACCTTGGATCAAGTTCCACGCCCAAAGGAGAGGAGAAGAAAACCTTATTTCTGTTGGATCGAGAGAACCGATAGAGGGGGGGGGGTGAATATCAAAAATCGTTCGGATTTAGGGAAAGAGAAATTGCACAGCGGAAGATAAAAACAAACACGCGAACACAGTAATTTTTACTTGGTTCAGAGCCTAGGTCGACTCCTACTCCAAGGCCCACGGTCGTTGACCGTTTACTTTGGGCAATTCTATATGAGGCGCAATAATAGTTTACAAAGATTGATTTACAAATATAGCACAGTAAACTTAACAATTAAAAAGAAAAACTCTTCTTTTATCGACGTCCGATGTAGGTTGTCTTTTTCGGAGCAGCGGGACATCGTCGGCTCGAGTTGGGAGGTTTCCGGAGCGAGGCGCGAGAGCAGAAGAGCGTAGAAGCGTTGATTGAAAGTGTTGTTCTGAAGCCTGGGGTCGAGGGCCCTTTATATAGCCCTAGGGGTGCCCGGATCGTCAGGGGCGCCCCCCCACGTGTCACTCGATCCATCTCGGTCTCGGTCAGCTTCTGATCCCTTTACATTCGGGATCAGCTTTGACCGGGGCGCCCGGAGCGCTCGGGGCGCCCGGATTGACCGGGTCAAACTTTCATCCGTTGGCTTCGAGGGGAGCTGCTTCGGTGGTTTGCTATTGGGGGTGCCCAGGCCGCTGGGGGCGCCCGGGAGCAGTGCCCGGGAGCACGGGGGCGCCCCGCCCAGCAGCTGTTCGAAGCTTTCCTTACTTACATTGTTTTGTATGCACCTTGGGGGCGCTCGGGACACTCCGGGCGCCCTACTCAGCCACTGCCTCACTCCTTTGAGGTTCTCTGAGCTGCAGACACTCGTTCCTTTGGTCCTGCATCTAGGGTTAGTCCAAAACAACATAAAATAATAATGTGTTAGTTTATACAACCTTAGCTATCTTGGTTCTGACTTTGGGCCTCTAAAATGGAGCCCTAGGTCGAACCAACGCCTACTGTTCCCTCGACGGGGAACGCGTCCTCACCTACTCCTCTCGGGAGAATTTACCTGATGCCAACCGCTCCTTTGGTTGGACTTTTGCCTGGTGGTCCTTTGCCAGGTCTTGGATGCCGAGCTGTCCTTCGCCCGGTGCCTAGCATTCCTTCGCTAGGGCTTCAGTCCCAAGCTATCCTTCGCCTGGCGCCTAGCAGTCCTTCGCTAGGGCTTTTCACTCTGGCATTCCTTCGCCAGTGCCTAGCAGTCCTTCGCTAGGGCTTTGTACCCTGGCATTCCTACACCAGTGCCTAGCAGTCCTTCGCTAGGGCTTTTTACTCTGCACACTCAAGTGACATGTTAGATATCAAGTAAGTCTTAACTTTTGAACCCTGTTGCCATTATCAAAACACAAGTTTGACTGTGGTGCTTTCTGCACCAACAATCTCCCCCTTTTTGATTTATGCAACCCTAGTTCAAAAAGTTAAGTTTAATCAAGAGCATAAAAATTTGTTCCCTCCCCCTGAATTTTTCAAAACTTCGTGGGGTTCTAAGTTTTTTTTTAAAGAACTTTACTTAAATGATTTTGCACTTTGAAAACTTAAGTTTGGGTACCTTGGAAATCTTTTGATAGCTTAAGTTTTAAAGGTACATAGAGGAGTTTTTCGAAAGCATGAGTTTAGAGTACTTATAAAAAATTGAAGCCCTAAATTTAAAGTACTCAAAAGTTTTGAACACTTTAAGTTACGTACTTAGAAAAAAAACTTAAGTACTTGGTAAACTTTGAAACAATTTAAGTACTTAGTAGATTTTGAAACAATTTAAGTACTTAGTAAATTTTGAACAGCTTAAGTACTTGGAATTTTTGAAAAGCTTAAGTACTTAGAAATTTTTGAAAAGCTTAAGTACTTAGTAATTTTTGAAAAGCTTACGTACTTAGAAATTTTTGAAAAATAAGGTTTTGAAAAAACTTAAGCTCTCTCCTTTCCTATCTTGGTATCAGAGCCTTAAATGAAGTTTTGAAAAACTTAGTACTTTTTGAATAAAGGATAGAGTTTAAAAAAATTTTGAGTCAAAAATAATTTAAACTCTCTTCTTTCCTATCTCTCCCCCTTTGCCATATATAAAAAAAACAGATAAATATAGCAGAAAATAAAGAAATTAACTTTCATGAAGGAAAATATGATTTTGCTGTACTGAACCAATTCATTATAAGACTTGATCCGAATCAGTTAATTTCCTCTTGTAGGGACCTGTCTAACCCAATTAGCTACTTACTAACTGTTATAAACAGTAGTTTTTGCTAGGGTTAGTCAAGTTAAGTGTTTCTGTTCAAGTTAGATTTTCTAAACTTGACACTTAACTTGATTGCTGTATAAGTTGTATTTAGTGCCCCAATTACTGCAGATGCACTGACTTAAAGCATCTTGAATTAAGGCAAAGACCTAAGCATCTCAACCCTTTCTAGGTTATCACTCAAAAGTACCCTAAGGTGCTTGTGAGATGCTGGCTTCTAAATCTATAGGTGCATGCAGTTCTAGGGTTAGGGCCTAGGCTAAGTCCATTTGCGAAAAAGCCCTAGTTTTGAAAGGGGGTAGTTTTTGAAGTAAAACTAAATTAAAAAAAATTTGAAAAAAATTGATTTTGAAATTAAGTAAAACAGTTTTTCAAATTCTTTTAGAAATTGATGTTTTAAATCAAATAAAGCAGGAGAAAAAGTGAGTTAATCTACTCTACTGAACATAATCCAGACCAGATACTCAAGTCAAAGAAGTAGGTTAACTAGTTAAACAGGGGTACAGTACAGTCAACTATGAGTCAAGTTTTTAGTTACTTAGTACAATGCCGAAAATGATCTAACTAGGAAGAAGGGCCAGGGTGGTCAGATGAGCCGGGCTGCCATGATCGAAATAGTGTCATCATCTCGTGATACTGTGCATCTCTGGCCTCCCTCTCAGTGTAACGCCCGAAAATTCTCGAAACTAATTTTAGAAATATCTTAGAATTTATTCTGAATTTATGAATATTTTTATGGAATTTTTCCGTAAACGAAAGTGGCAAAAAGGGGTAAAAATAGAAAATCGCATAGGTGGGAATCAAACCAGTCACCTGCGATTTGAGAGAGGAGTGGGCGGACCAGCTGGGCTGGTTCATTTTGTTGATAGAGAATAAGCGAACCAATAGATAGGGTGTAGTTAAGTCAATCCGCCCCATAAGTATAAATAGATACTTAAAGAGAGAAGTTTATTTCCTCTCCACTAAACCCTCGCCCAAACACACGCACGCCGACTTCCCTCTCCTCTCTTGTGCGCCGACCACACCCAACCTCCTCTCCTCTTCCAAGGGGGCGCCGGCCAAGGAAAGACCAAGGAGAGCGGAGCGTTTCGTTCGTCTCGACGAGAGGAACGCGTAGGCGCGAACGGTTCATCGAGATCTCAAGTTTCTCCCGAGCCCTAGATGTCAATTTTGGTTGTAAGTCCAAGATATCAAAGTAAGTACTGCTCACCTGCAGTAAGAGGCGGTTTTTCCGCAAGTTTTTCCCGTTAGAAAGTTAAAAGTGCAATTTTCCTTTAGTTATGATTTTTGCATGTAACTCTAGATTAATTCATGCTTGTATAAGTTTGATTAAGTACCCTATATGAGGTTAGGGACTAAGAAAAGTATAAGAGAAGAAAAGAGAAGATAAAGAAAAGAAAAGAAAAGGCCAAGGCCTTAAGAAATCCCCAAAAGTCAAGACTTAGGGATTTGGGCACACAAGGTGCTCGATAAAATGCCAAGGCATTTAAAGATAAGAAAGAAAAGAAAGAAAAGCTATTTTATTTTCTAAGGCCAGTACCCGGTGTCCAAGGGCGTCGTTAAAGAAATCCAGGTGTCCAATTCCAAGGTCTTGGCCCTGGTAGACCAAGGTCTGCTCTATTAGGATTGGTGGCTCGCTACCCCAACCTTTTAGGGAACGCGCATAAGATGGTACTTACGTCTTAAGTGGATCCAAGTGATTATTATTTTCAAGTATATGCTTTAGCAAAGTTTTCTAAAGTTTAAAGAAGTTTTCTAAAAGTTAAAGAAAGATTTAAAGTTAAAGAATTGCTAAAGTTTCAAGGTAAGCCAAGAAAAGCGAGTTAAGACTTATTAGTGCTTGAGTATGCATGTTTTGAGTTATACATGTTTCTTAGTGTTTCTTTCAAGCATAAAAAGTATCTCATGTGATTTCATATTGTTCAAAAAGCATGTTTGCACATTTTCGAGATTTTGTGAGCTAGATAGTACTTACTAAGCTTTTTGCTTATTAGTTGCATTTCCTCTTGCTGCAGATAAAGGTAAAGGCAAGCAATTCTGAAGGAAGGCGACGAGGCGGTGCTGAGTAAAGTGTGTGTGGTGGCTGACCTTGGAGAGGTCCTTGGGACAAGATGAATAAAAGACTTAAAGTGCATTTGTTTTAAAGTCTTAGTTTAAGTTAGATCATATGACATTTATTCAAGTACTTGCGTTTTAGATATTTTGCATGTCTTAAAACCACAAGTAAAGATTCCATATCATTTCATTTAGCATACATATCCTTATGATTGCATTGGATGAGTATAAGTGTGAGTAGTTTGGAATATTGATACTTGATGGAGCTATTTGATACATGTGTCAAGATATTGTGAGTTTCCTTTGAATCAAGTTTTTATTGCTCAATTATGCTTAGAAAAGTTGCATTCATATTCCATAATGCTTTAGTGATGTTATAGAACCTTGTGGAATGAGTTTAAATGGTTAGAAGTTAAGTTTGGTACAAACTCTAGCATAAAGTTTATATAGATTTTCATAACTTGTTAAATCTCGCAGAAAGTCCTAATTTCGAGTTTATGAAGTTGTTTTGATTGGCTAAAATGTTTAGGAAACTAGTATAGAGTATAGAAATGGTGTTGTGTCTTTGTATGGCTTGAAACTATATGTTTGGTGGACTTTTGAAACAAAGTTTCGAATCTGAATTTCAGCTTTTCAGGCGTGCCAGTCGACTGGTACAGTATCAGTCACCTGCCCTATCGAACAGTAGTTTTTGTTCGATGCATCAGGCGACTGCCAAAAGGTCAGTCGCCTGGTGCCAGTCGACTGCTATATAGCAGTCGACTGGTACCATTAAAGAGAAGTGGTATAGAGCAGCTGGTTAATGCTTTAGTGTTACAATTAAGAGGTCTAGGGGTCAAGTCCTGGCAAAGTAAATAAAATGAAAGTTGTTTTGTTTTTTTGAAAAAAAAGAGAGGGAAAGGAAGTGTGCCATTGTATCCTGCATGACTATTAAAGTTAGAATATCATCCTTAGATGGATTTGAAAGAAAAAAAAAAGTTCCGCATTCTTAGTCGTGCATTAGAGTCAAGAAGTAGAAGAAGTAGCGGGCCATCTAAGGTAGAGAAGGCGGGTCGTTACAGTTGGTATCAGAGCAGTTCCCATTCTCTAGCATCACACACACATCAGCATCAACCTTGCCGTCTTCAAGTAAGAAGGTTTTAAGTTTCAGTTTTTCTATTGCTCCTTTATTTAATTGCAGTATAGAGAAATGCTTAGGTACTACTCATATGTGCATAGAACAAGGAAGCATGTTTAATACCTTAGTATCACGGAATCATGTTTAATCCCTAGAATGGATATTAGAGAAATGCTTAAGTACTTACTTGATTTTCCCAAAAGTAAGTTTTGGGATTATGGCACGCAAGGTGCTTGATAAAAGTTTTGAGTAAGACCAAGGTCTTACTAAGCCCTAGAACGAATTCTAGGACTAAGAAATGAGATAAGAATCAAGACCAAGGTCTTATTATATCCTAAAGCAAGTTTGGGAACATTATCATTAAGTGTTAAGTTATACATTTGAGGACGTCCTAGAAAGGCCCAAAATGAGGAGCAAGATCCTAGAGGGCAAGAGGCAACAGAGTCAGTACCACCACCAAATCTCTTAGAGGTGGTGGCTCGGGAGAGTAAGGCAAGAAGCATACCTCATTCAGTAGAAGAAACTGAAGCCAGGGAACTTCCCAGGCACAAGCAAACCATGGGATGCTTAAGCATAGTTCAAAACGTTGGAAAGAATAGTAGGGCTACTGGACTGGCATGAGGTAGAGAAGATAAAGTGTGAGATGCATTAATTGAAGCTTAAGTGTTTTAGGTCCTAGATGTCTCACTCAGTTCTAAGTGATAAAACTGGATATCCTTAACTGTTTTGTGAGATGCATTAATTTTATCTTTTGATGTTAACACTATGATTTAATTGAAGCTTGTGTTAGATTCGAGTTTAACAAATAATAATTTAAAGTGAGTTTCGATAATTGGCTTCCAGGTCTTGGCGAGGCACAGAGGCCTTCTTTGGCCGTAGCCTTATTGGATCAACAACCCTTTCCTAGACAAAGCCTTTTAAAGAAAGATCATTTTCAAATCATTGTTTGAGACACTCTAGTCTAACTAGCTTAGGATTCGGAGAGGTAGCTTCGGCTAGTTCCACCGGACTAAAAAGACCAAATAAGGTACTCCTTACCCTACTTGATTCCTTAGTCAGGCTTCCCTAACGTACTATCATCAAACCTTGTCCTAATACTAGGTTGTTCAAGTTTCAATTAATCAGGTTAGTCCTTAAACTAACCAATCCTAATTTTAAGCAAAAAAAAAAATAAAATAAAATAACAAACAACACACAATTAAAGCAAACCAAAAAAATGATCTAAGTTACATCATAATCGAAATAATACTCAGGTTTTTTAAAATCAACAAGGTTGGGAATTAAATTTTCTGACATATTAACCTTAACTATTTTGTATGAATTAATTACGTTCTTTGAGGTAAATATTAGATTTTCAAATATCGTAAATTTACCTTTTGATTCCCGGTTGGGAATCTCCCCCTTGATACTTGCCGTCTTTAGCATCTTGTAGTGGTCGCGAGTCATCCGGACCAGCTTCCGATCATCCCCTTCTTCGTCGTCAAATTCTGAGTCTGAGTTGGACTCAGGTATTGGTTGAGGCCTCTTTTGCAGTTCTCTTGGAGTTTTTCCTGCAATAAAAACTATACCTTCCTCGACCATTGCAATATCAGCTTGATTATTTAATCTTAATTCAGAAAACGATTGAAAATTAATTACCGATTTTGTCTCAGAAAACTTGTCGTTTGACTCTGGTTTGATTTCGACGTCGGGTGTCGAGTCAATTTCAGCTACTTGTTCTTGAGCTTCTAAGATCTCGACATCGGAGCTCTCTTCGTGTAGATTGATTGGCTTTTCCCACATCTCCTTGGCACAGTTGAAGGATCCGACCCGCTTCAGTTCTTCTTTGGTTAGGCCGCATTGTAAGATTGCTGTTGCCCTGGCATCAGTCACGATCTTCCTCAGAGTTGGTTCGTCCAATTTGTCCCAGGCGATTGATGATCCATCTTCTGTGGGGAGGGAGAACCCTGTTTGAATGATCATCCATATGTCCATATGGGCCTTCAGATGGAACTCCATTAGACTTTTCCAGGAATTGAAGTTCTCACCGGAGAATAGCGGTGGACGGGCACTGTTCCATTCTTGGTTGGCCATTTAGTTTAACCTCGTACAGAAAAGAAGTAACAGAAATATACCAAGACTTGGTCTTGGATTAGTAGTGCGGGAGAAGAGAAAAAATAGCTCAAAATAAATGTTGCACGAATTTCGAGGCGAAATAATAATAAAATAATAAAAACAATTTTTGACAAATTTTTGAAAATATTAATTTTATCAATTCTGATTAATGATGAAAAATTAAAAATTTAATGTTAAAGAAAATTTGCTCGAATTAAGGTAGCACGAATTTCGAGGAAAATATTAAAATAAAAAAAGTTTATGACAAATTTTCAAAAATTGTTCGTTTTATCAATTTTGACTTATAGTGAAAAAATAAGAATTCAAAATTGAAAAAGGCGAGACTGAATATTGGAAATCGAGAGAACCGATAGAAAGCGAGACTGATCGAGTGGTGTTGATTAACAAAAAGAAAAGAAATAAAATAAAAAATTTCGTAAATCCAAAAAAACTCCCAAATTGGTGGTTGCACCAAATTTGAGCTTCCCCGCTCTGATACCACTTGTTGGATCGAGAGAACCGATAGAGGGGGGTGAATATTGGAAATCGTTCGGATTTAGGGAAAGAGAAATTGCACAGCGGATGATAAAAACAAATACGCGAACACAGTAATTTTTACTTGGTTCGGAGCCTAGGTCGACTCCTACTCCAAGGCCCACGGTCGTTGACCGTTTACTTTGGGCAATTCTATATGAGGCGCAATAATAGTTTACAAAGATTGATTTACAAATATAGCACAGTAAACTTAACAATTAAAAAGAAAAACTCTTCTTTTACTGACGTCCGATGTAGGTTGTCTTTTTCGGAGCAACGGGACGTCGTCGGCTTGAGTTGGGAGGTTTCCGGAGCGAGGCGCGAGAGCAGAAGAGCGTAGAAGCGTTGATTGAAAGTGTTGTTCTGAAGCCTGGGGTCGAGGGCCCTTTATATAGCCCTGGGGGCGCCCGGATCGTCGGGGCCCCCCCTCCCATGTGTCACTCGATCCGTCTCGGTCTCGGTCAGCTTCTGATCCCTTTACATTCGGGATCAGCTTTGACCGGGGCGCCCGGAGCGCTCGGGGCGCCCGGATTGACTGGGTCAAACTTTCATCCGTTGGCTTCGAGGGGAGCTGCTTCGGTGGTTTGCTATTGGGGGCGCCCGGGAGCAGCGGGGGCGCCCGGGAGCACGGGGGCGCCCCGCCCAGCAGCTGTTCGAAGCCTTCCTTACTTACATTGTTTTGTATGCACCTTGGGGGCCCGGGACACTCCGGGCGCCCTACTCAGCCACTGCCTCACTCCTTTGAGGCTCTCTGAGCTGCAGACACTCGTTCCTTTGGTCCTGCATCCAGGGTTAGTCCAAAACAACATAAAATAATAATGTGTTAGTTTATACAACCTTAGCTGTCTTGGTTCTGACTTTGGGCCTCCAAAATGGAGCCCTAGGTCGAACCGACGCCTACTGTTCCCTCGACGGGGAACGCGTCCTCACCTACTCCTCTCGGGAGAATTTACCTGATGCCAACCGCTCCTTTGGTTGGACTTTTGCCTGGCGGTCCTTTGCCAGGTCTTGGATGCCGAGCTGTCCTTCGCCCGGTGCCTAGCATTCCTTCGCTAGGGCTTCAGTCCCAAGCTATCCTTCGCCTGGCGCCTAGCAGTCCTTCGCTAGGGCTTTTCACTTTGGCATTCCTTCGCCAGTGCCTAGCAGTCCTTCGCTAGGGCTTTGTACCCTGGCATTCCTTCGCCAGTGCCTAGCAGTCCTTCGCTAGGGCTTTTTACTCTGCACACTCAAGTGACATGTTGGATATCAAGTAAGACTTAACTTTTGAACCCTGTTGCCATTATCAAAACACAGGTTTGCCTGTGGTGCTTTCTGCACCAACAATTTCCTTGCTCCCTTTGATCCGGTGCAACCTAATACCCTAGGAGAGAGAATTTATGAGGGAGAGAAGGAGAGGCTCTAAGGGTTTTGTATGGATGAATTGAATTGATTCTTGATTAATTAGCCTTGGTATTATGACTCCTATGGGGTATATATAGGGCTACGATAGGGACCATGAGGAGGAGTTGGGTCTTGGCCCACTAATGGATCCAAATCCGATCCATTAATGGAGATCCATTCCACTAAAGAATCCCCATTGAACTTCTTCACCGACCCCCATATTTTCATATAGCCTTCACCTATTATGAGCACATCCATGTCCCCATGATTAAGATATCGAATGCCCGTCGATTAATTTAAATTACTTACAATTTTAATTAATCAACCTCTTGATCCTTGACTAGTACCACTCAACCTTTTCATCATGTTGGACCATAGTCCACTTGCAAGATTTAACATGATGAACCTTATGAGCTCATCAAGGGGCATCATCATCTCGACTCACTAGGATACGGATTCCCTCAATAATCAATGACACACCATGTACATAATATTATTTCCCAACTTACCAGGCCTATCAATTTAACAGAATAAATCTCGCCTATTGGTAAATCAATGAAATAATAATTAAATACACGTGCCCGTTATTATATTGGGATTTAGTGATTGTACTCTATTATATAACCGAGGTTCAATCCAATTATAAAGTCAGTATAAATTGGATGACCTCTATTTTGGTCCTGCTTAATACACACAAAGTGCACTAGTGTAATTCTATGGTTAAGACAAACCACACCTAATTATAGTTTGTCCAACTCCATCTTGGTTGTGAGCCTCTTCTTATACTCTGCAAGGAACTGATGACATAATCTTCTGTGCGTCACCACACACCATGTTATCTACAATGCAAAGTATCAGACATTTTGTGCATTACTAATATAAATATGCAACCTGTGATTATGTGATTCTCTTTCAAAATACAGATATTCTTAAACAAAAGCAAGACTTTTAGTATACATCCTAACATATTATTCATTCTCAAGTGGTTGAGTCTAATCTAAAAGTGTATAACTCGCATTAGACTTAATCCCTCAATTCAATTGGATTCATTAAGTCTAACTTAATTAATCCAATTTAAGATCACAATTGAGTCGAACTAAATTCAATTGATCTTTGAGACATCGTGTCCTTTGTGTGTGACCCAATAGGTTCTCGTAACGTTGGCAATGTATCTAAACCACTTTAGATACATAAACAAAGAGCGACATCTAGCAATGCATCATTGTTACCCAAGTGACAAGAATATCGAGATTCTACATAACCTTTCCGTGACTATTATAATATATGACTTTGTTCTTCTATCCTCGATATCTAGATTGATCAATAAGGCATAGACCATGTCATCCTCTAATCAATCTTTGTGTTTCTTGATCACCAAGTAGGCTCACTCAAGTAAATGTGCTCAATATCTCATATTGACTCATTTGAGCATGATCATGCATTTTGTAGTCCTACTCGATCAAGGGTCCCATATATATCACTCCCATCATATAGAAGGGATAGATCTCATCTATATCACTCACATCCCTCCGCTACTTTGTTGCATAACCAGTACTCACATTTATAGTTTACCTTGATACGGGTGGTGTTTAACGATACCAAAGCATATAACTCCTTATGTAGGGAACCATAGCGACTTCAGGTCTAAGTGCTATTATTACTAATAATCACATGAGAAAGTTTATGACACTTATATAATGATCAATGAAACTTTCTCATGCCATGTTAATTCAGTACACATTCTCTAATATATACCTATGTGTCAACTTGATATCCCATATCCACGACTTGTGAGATTAAGTCATCAATTGACCTATATGCTAGTCTCAATGCATTAATATCATCCTTGAATATGTGGGATCAGTGGTGTCGATAGAGAGGGGGGGGTGAATATCAACCATCGTTCTTTTTTATTTTTTGAGTTCATCGTTCATTCATTCTTTCTATCAAAAGTGTTAGTAGCAGCGGAATAAAATAAAGATATGATAATGAACGCGCGAGATTTACTTGGTTCCCAACCCCCCAAGGTGAGTACGTCCAAGGCCTAATCACGGGAAGCACCCGTCCACTAGTGGTCTCCTTTCTGGAATATTTCCGGAGACGGAGAAACTCATCTTATAGTTTTGAGTACAAGCACAATAATGATAAGGAAATAAATACAACTTGTAATATGCAAACCATATAATGATGGAGACCGATCAGAAGTCCTGAGCAAACGCACCCCTCCTGGAGATTCCTCGGACGCAGAGCTTCGCAACGTTGCTTTCTAAGTGTAGAAATGAAGAGTAGAATAAAGAATTTCGTTGTATTGAATGTAGAGCCTTCATCTCCTTTTATAGAGGAGTTAGATCAAATCCTTATCTGGATCAACACTTATCTAGATGAAGCCATATCTGGATGAAGCCTCATCTTTATCCACATCATCTGGCTTATCTTTATCCTCATCCAAATCATAAAGATAAATTAGATTTTTTGCCATATTTCTTCTAAGTGAGCATTTCTGACAATTTAGTAATTTGGACAGAACCTAGTTGGTTTACCGATCCGCTGGTTCGGTCTACTAAATCAGTTTGAGTCCTGTTCGACCCGAGCCAAGTCTAGTTTACCCATTTGCATTTGTTTGCTCTTTGTTTTGCTTCTAGCTCCAGGTTCCTACAAGACAAACAAACAATTTTAAGCCTTAGTTCTGTAGGTCTACATGACATACTAGGCTCTGCATGGAGTTAACTCTCTAAGATTTTACTTCCTATGGTCAACTCCTTAGGGTTTCCCACGCTCACTAGGACTTTACCATGCCCGACTTTACTCACCAAGACTTTTACCCAACTTCACTCACTAGGATTTCGTGCCCAACCTGCGATCAGGTCCTTGTGCCCAGCTTCACTCACTAGGACCCAGCTTCACTCACTAGGATTTCGTGCCCGGTCCTCGACCAGGACATCGTGCCCAACCCTCAGTCAGATCTTCGTGCACAATTCCCTGAACCAGGACTTTATGCCCAGCTTCGTTCACCAGGTCTTTGGTGCCTTGATAAGGACTTCTTTACTAGTCATATTATCCTGATTAGACTTCTTTCTGCCAAACATCAAGTCCTATTTGTCTTAGTCCTTGGTCTAACCGACCAGATATGGGTTTAGTCATTCTGCCAAACATCAAGTCCTATTTGGCTAACCCTTAGTCAAGCTAACCAATCCTAGGTGCTAATCACTCTACCAAATATCAGGTCCTGTTTAGCTAACCCTTTGATCAAACTAATCTAACTTGGATTTACCCTATCAAACATCAAGTCCTGTTTGGCTTAACCCTTAGTCAGATTGACCAGACCTTGGTATATTGTCAAACATCGAAACACCAGAGGTTGACTGTTCATGTCTGATGGTTTTTGTACCAACAAAATATTATTACTTGACTTGGAATAGTTAAGAGTAGTGCTTTCTACATCATATCACTATCAATTCAACCAATTGATATAATGTAGATCAGAACCTACTACCCAAAGATATTATTATACTTATTCATTAGGCACAATTATGAAATAAATATTATAATCAAACTTTGCCTATGTTAAATAGAATATAATACAAAATGTTCACTAGACAATTATCTTATAATTGGCTCTAGGGCTAACACTAACATGTAGAAGTTATTTGTTGTCTTCTTGTTGTTATCTTCCTTGTAATGGAGTAGTTCTCCAAATCTCGGTTGTAGGGAGTAGCTAGGATCTGATGATGTAATATGAACTATGTATTGATACATTTTCCTTTTTCAATGAAATATTTATGCTTGTTCTATGTGTAGGGTTGCCTTGTATGTGTTTGTTAAAATGCTTGAATGTCGAATATATGTAGTTGTGAGGGTTTGATCACCATATAGAGGGAGTGTCCGAGATCGTATGCCCGGGGAGCCTTAGTGACAGTGGTATGCTTTCAACTGTATGTCTCGGGCATTGTCTCGAAATGGAGGCCAACCCCTCACAGGAAGTTTGCTAACACCACTTAATGTATTTCTTTCTATCCCGTATTAGGAGATGACTCATGTAATTTATGATCACATGACCTGGGGCAACCTGAGTGGCATAGGTTAGCTATACTAGAGGGGTATCTTAAGTTACCTTACCTATCTAATGACACTAGGTGACAAAAAGGGGGAAGCCCTCTGGTGCGCTTCTATAGGACTAACATCGGTACATAGTTAGGATCTCTACAAGGTCATAGACATAGAGATAGGGATATGATAATACATTGGGTATCAACTAGTATTGTAGTGAAATCAAAATCTTTGATTTCACCCATTCAACCCTTCTTCCAAAGATCTTCTCTCTCTCTTCTCTCCTCTTCTTTTCTACTTCTCCTCTCTTTCTCTCTTCCTCTAGCGAGCTATTCTCTTCACAACCAACCAGCGAATTATAGATAGCTTGCCTTGCCTAATCAAATAATGCTTAATCAACAATCCTTGTGGATTCAATATTTTATTGCTTGATGATATTTCCATGCACTTGCAAAGACCCCACACCACTTGCCATTAGAGTAAGACCGACATACTCTTCGATGTCGGATTCTGAGGAAGATGATTCACTCCATGTCGCTTTTAGGTTCTTCTTCTTGCTTCGACTGGGCTTCTTTTCATTATCTTTTTTTTTCAGTTTCAAACAATTATCCTTAATGTGTCATTTCTCTTGACAATTAAAGTAGCGAACCTTCCTTTTTCTTCTAAGTAGTTTCATTGCTTGCGACTTATTAAAGTTATTAGTTTACGAAATCAACTTGCTTCTTCTTGGTCCATAGATGCTCTTCTTTCTCATCTCCGTTGTTATCATTAGGTGCTTCAAAATCATACTTAATTATTAGTAAAATTTCAAAGTCAGTCTTGAAGTATACCTCCATTTTGCACTTTCAAAGTGCGAACTTTCCCTAGAACTTAGGCAGGTAGATGCTTGATCCGGCCATTTGTGTGTTGATTCAGTTGGCGGTTAGTCCTTCTAAAGGGTCTTGGCTCTGATACCACTTGTTGGAGTGGTTGGGCTGACTAGAGGGGGTGAATAGCCCTGCAATTGAAAACATGCACTTTTGTCTCTAACTTAACAAAGATAAATAGATTAGTTGAACAAACACAAAACACATAAATAAATAAAAAAAAGTAAGAGACTCTGATTTACTCACTTGGTTGGCACTTGGTTGGGCCTACTAGAGGTAATAGCCTCAATGAAAAATGACTTTTGCTCTACTTAACAAGATAAATAGAAGTTGAAAAAAAAAAAAAAATAAAAAAAAAAAGAAAAAGGACTCTATTTTTTTTCTTGGTTTGCAATTGGGTTTGCTATCCAAAACATAGTCACTAGATTTCTCTTTTCGTAGGCGGAGAAACCTCATACATGTTGAATGCATGGAATAGTTAAGCATTGAGTTACAGAAGTAGTTATAGAACAATTGATCAAAAACATTGAGTAAAGGGGCTCTATTTAGAGAGTTTGAAAAACCAATCGATGTTCTGACATGGCACATCTCGTGCACTCGAGCACAACATGGGTGCCTCAATCGAGTTAGCGCTTATCGACGTTATAAAGGCCGTAAAATGGTTATAATTCTTCTCGGGCGCCCGAGTCAACACGGGGCCTGATTTATTGGGCGCACGAATCCACATAGGCACTTGTGTGCTCGGGCACTGATAACTACCATTTTGTTGATTATTTTAGGCTCTAAAATCCATGTTTGATCCACATTTTATATGCTTAAGTTTGCATTTATATTAGGTTTCATGAATTACCTCTATTTTAACTTTTAATTCAAATCTTTGTATATTTGAGATATTTTGGCACTTAAATTTGAATATCATTTTGTAGGTTTCAAATGATCATGGACCTAGATCAAATTGGGTCAAACTTGAGTTAGAATTGGATCCAGATCAAAAGGATCAAGCATCGGGTTAATATGAGTCGTCCATTCAAGAGAACGGCTAGATCTGAGCCATCGGTCAACTTCTGATTAATCCGAGTTCAAGATAGAGTCAATCATAACCACTGATCAAGATCTGAAAATTTCAGCCAAATCAGAAGCAATCTGACCGTTGGATCAAGCTCAAGATAATCTAGACCATCCATTCAAGAAAAAGGAGGATCTGAGTCATCCGTCACTGATCTGGTCGATCCGAGCTAGAGACAGGTAGATCAGGACCATTGATCAGGATCTGTGGAGTTTGGTTCAGATCTGAAGAGATCCGACCGTTGGATGAGTCCTAAACAATCTCAGCCGTCCAAATTCAAAGTATTTAAACTTCTTCTCCCCAGGTTGCAGAGGTGGTCGCGTCGTCGCAGCAGCCGCTGTTCTTCCGTGTTCTTCGCATTTCTTCATCGTTGTTATTGTAGTTTTCTTCTGAGGCGTGCGCGACCACATCAGATTCAATTCTCAACAAGATTTCGGATCATCCAGGTATAATTTCCGATTAAGTTTGCTAATCGATTGTGTTTTAGGAAGTTTCGGAGAGGGTTTCGCCAGAGCTTGTTTTCACTGATCAATTCACTGTCGATCGCTGGATTTCCATCATCCGAAGCTGTCGAAGCAATGGAGAGGGGTTCTCGAAGCTGCCCCGATAGTTTCTGAGGTCAATCGTCATCCAGTCAGTCGATGAGGAGGAGATCGCAAAGTGAATCCAGTTCCTGAACGTTCACTATGATCAGACAGACACACCTCTGATCGATCCCCAGTCCGATCAGAGGAAGTCCAGATCGGTCCAGCGACCGATCAGGAAGATCCAAATGCACCAATTCGTAGCAAACTTGATCAGGGAGTTCTCCTTTAGTGATTTCCAAGCTAGGGGGTTCATAGCTTGATCTTTGTGTGACGGCAAAGGGAAGGCTTGATGATGAACTTGATTTGATGTTTAACTAGGCTAATTTCTAGTTTTAAGCACTTGTTTCTTCAAGTTGTTTAGCTTGTTCCAACCACACTTTGGGTTAAGTTCTTAATTAGTGATGTGTTCTATGCTTTTAAATTCTACAATTAATTCTCTGCAATTTATTCCCTGAATTGAAGTGTAGTTCTTAAGTTAGCAATTCTATAGTTTGGTTTTAATTGTTTAGTCGCTCCAATAGATTAAGAGTAGTTCTTGCAATTTCCTCTTATTCATTCCATGCTTTAGTTGAGTTCATTCTATTCTATTTCATATTGTCATTCTCTTATTGCAAAAACCCCTATTTTATTAGAAAACCCAAACATCAAACGACGAATAAACCTGCAAGCTCGGGTTAAACATTCATTCAACTAGTCCTTGGAAAAATACGACCTGAGGCCCCTCTACTACATTTCTACTTTGTTAGCCAAAGGGTTTTCAGCTTTATAAATTTCTAAATTTGAGCCCCACATTCGTGACATCATCATCTATTCTGGGAAGCATCAAATTTTTGGCGCCGTTGCCGGGGAACTAACTAGTTGAGTTTGTTTAAATTGAGCTTGTGTTTAATAATTATATTCTTTGGTTCCATTTTACTTGTTTTATCTTTTTGTATGCGGTTGCTGCCATTTTTTGTTTGTTTTGAGACAGGGCTGCAAGTTTGAAATGTTTTCAAGGGAACAAATAGAGATCAAATGTTCATTGTTGGAGTTAAAATGTTTGGTGAAGCTAATGGAGTGCCAACAAAGAACAAACGTTTATTCATCTACCTACCAGCAAAATACTCCACAACAATCCCTGCAACAAGGACAACCGCCATTTCAGAATTTTCAGCAGCCGTGTTAACAATTTCAGAATTTTCAGCAAGATCAATATTTTCAGCAGTCCCACTCAAATTTTCAGCAACCAAATTGTCAATTTCAGCAAGGGCAGCCACAATTTCAGCCTTTTCAAGAATTTCAGCAGCCCTATTCAAATTTTCAGCAGTACCAACCTTTCAATCATCCACCACAGCAATTTCAACCACAATTCCAGAATTTTCAGCAAGGTTGCAATCCAAATCTTCAGCAAAATTTTCAACCATTTCAGCAGCCACAACAACAGTTTCAGCAGAATTTCCAAGATTTCCAACAACCATTTCATTATGATCAGCAAGGATGGCGACCTTCATAGCAAGTTTATCAGCCACCATTCCAGAATTTTCAGCAAGATTTTCCATCTTCACAACCCCAGAATTTTTAACCTTTTAACCAACACTTTCAGCAAGCAGATCAGCAAAGTCAGAGACACAATTTTCAGCAACCTCCACCAAGTTGTCAAACTAATTTTCAACAACTTCAGCAGCCCAATTATTCATTTGAGCAACCCCAACAACTTGATTTTCAGAATTCACAGCTTACTTACAGTTTTGAGCAACCTAATGCTACATTTCAAGACCAACAAGAGGTCCACGCCAATCAAGGAGAATTTGAGGATTCTAGTGAGCATGAGGCTCATCAACAAAGGCGTGGGGAGATTATGCAACAAATGATACAACAACGAAGTGCACAACATTCTTCGCTTCGAAATATCGAGAGACACGTTGAACAATTGGTTTGTAAAATGAATCTTATGCAAGCACAAGAAGCAAGTCAATCACCTTCTCAAGCTAATGTTAATCTTAAGGGGTATGATTGTGATCTAACTTTGAGGAATGAAGAGGTTGTTTCAAGTCTAAACATTCCAAGGGATGAATTTTCTGAAAAATTTCCAGCATTCCATTTCCTCACTCAAAACAACCCCGAAGTTGATTCTATATCAGTTCAAGGTGACTCTAGTGCAAGCCTAAGACCTTCTTCAATTGATTTTGCAGTTTTGGTTGAAGAAGAAGAAGAAATCATTAAAATTAGGGCACCTACAGCATGTATTCCTCCTGAAATTCCTGTTCAGAGTTCATTTCCAAAATTTTCAGCTCAAGAAGAAGAGCCAAAAGTTTTTTTACCCTTCCCTCAGCACCCCAGAGAGGATCCTCCTAGCATTAGTATGGGTATTTTAGATGAGACTGATGAGGTAGAGTTAATTGCTGATGATGTTTCGCTTGACATAGTGGGAGGAGATTTTAGCTCAAATAAGGTTGAAGATGCAATAGAGACAGAGGCATTGGAGGAGATGGATAGAAAAGCTTGTGACAGCCTTGAATATGAATCTGAAGCTCCACAGGACCCTTCTAGACCTTTATTTTGTGATGATATAGTTTTTGTTGGTCCTAATTTTTCTAATATGGTTGTTGCAGATATTACTGAGGAAGCTTGCATTGGGGATGATTCTACAGGTGTATGAGATTGCACAGAGCCCCAGGGACCACCACCATTGACTGATACTTTAGAAGATTCAGAGGATCAGTATGAAAGTGTAGGGACTTGCATGGTGGAAGCAAGGGCCCAAGAATCACCTTTCTTAGTTGAATGCCCACCAGAACCTGAGTTTGAAGAGGAGCCCTTACTTGACTAGGAGGAGGCTATGGATACATCTACTCTTGTAGAACCTCCAGGTATTCTTCAGCGCGATCAGGTAAGTATTTCTCCTATTTCTTTGGAAAAACCTGTAGAGGTACCAAAAATTGATTTTATTGGTTGTAATGCATTATTTGATACATCCTTTGTGGAAAATAATTGTGAAAATTCCAAAGAGGCATCTAAAATTGATTTTGTTGAATGTGGTGAATTACTTGATACATCTTTTGTAGATATGGATTACGAAAAATTTTTAGAGGTGCCTACAATTGATGTTGTTTGTTGTGATGAATCTCTTGATACATCTTGTGCTGAAACTGATTGTGAAAAATGCATAGAGGTACCCGAGGTTAACTTCATTGGTTGCGATACATTTCTTGATACATCCTATGCAGATATTGACGGTGAAAAACTGATAGAGGTACCCAAAATGGATTTCATTGGTTGTGATAAGTTTCTTGATGCATCTTTTATAGATACTAATTGTGATAAAAACATTGAGGTACCGAAAATTGATTTCATAGGATGTGATGCATAACTTGATTCATTTTATGTAAAGGTTGTTCATATTTCATTCTTTTCTTACCCTGCATGTGTACGGGAGGTATTTTCTTTACATAGCTTTGTAGGATCCCGTAGGCTTCTAGAATGGGTACTGAAACTTAATAGCCTACAACCTCCCGAAAGGACTTCTAAGGAGCATGCAGTGGGAGGGGTCGAGTTCACTTTGACTTTTAATTATCTACCCCAAGAATGGATTCTGAACCTTAATCGTCTCCGACCACCGGAAGATGCTTGTGCAAAATTAATAAGGGAGAAATCTGCGTACTATGAGGTTGATCATAGAAGGATAGTTCTCCCAAGATGGATGCTACGTGCTCTTTACCCAATTTGAAAGGGGAGTTGTTTTCTTTTTACGCTCTTATTTCATTGTAAATATCACTTTCATATTTTCAAGTAGTAGTTTTTCTTTTCAAATGAGTTCTTGCTAATAAATGCTAGAGTATAGTAGAATGCATAAAAGTCATTGTAGATACCATGCTATCTCTTTTGGCATTTTATTTCTTGTGTGACTAGAAATAAATGTATTCATCTAGATTTTCTTATATCATTTTAGAGTCCTTTGAAAGCAAATTAAATTTGGTTGTTAAAACTTAGGATTTGAGCCATTGGATGAAAAGTCTTGGATGCTTGAGTACTTCTTAGTTATGGATTCTAAATTGATGACTTGAGATGAATTCTTTTTACCTAGTGAGGAATTGGTCAAATTTTGTGATACACACATGTGATTATACTCTAGAACTTACTTAGATTCTTTCAAAGCTATATTTCTATGATTGGACCACATTTATAGAGGTAAATCATTTTGTTTCTTTCTCATATCATTTTTGCAAAGTCTTTGTTGATACACTCTTATTCTATATTTCCTTTCCCTATTCTCCATGTTCATCATAATATTTTGCATTGGACTTGGTTACCTTAATGTATCTTGATGTTACTTTGCCCGAGAAGGACAAAAGTTTAAGTATGGGGGAGGATGCAAGCATTATTTTGAAGAAACATGAAGTATTTGGAAATTCACAAGCAAAATGTTTTGTATCAAGTATGAGTTGAAGAAGCGAAGGAAAATTTTTTTGTATCATTTCATATATTAAAAATTGTACCAAGTGGAGCACTTAGTTCCCTATTATCATGAAAATCTCCAAGTTGTGAAGTTATAAATCGAATTGCAGCTGAGGAAGAAGGAAATTAAAACATTGGCTGCAAAAACAGAGTAGCTACAGGAAAAAAAACAGAAAAGAAAACAAAAGAAAAGAAGAAGAGAAAAGAAAAGAAAATTCATTAAGTGGAAGTAAGTGATGGGTTGGATTCTGTATTTGAAGATGTAAACAAGAAGAAAATTGTATTCCAGAGTGAGTTATGGAATCGGGGAAAAAAATTTCAGGAAGAAGTCAGCTATAGATTCTGCAACCCAGCTACTGATCGTCACCTGATCGATCTCCAGACCGATTAGGGGTATCACAGACCGGTCACCAGTCCGATCAGTCATTGGCTGATCGGTCCAGTGACCGATCAGAAGATGCTGGCACACCAAATTCATCCATCAAAGAGTCATGGTTGGTTCCCTACTCCACCACAGCTTTGATTTCATTAGAAGACATAAAGAAGGGCAAAGTGCATTGGGATACATTTTTAGTGCCCAAGTCTTCTACTTTCTCAACTTTTACCATATTTTCTTTATCATGCCATATTTCTTTACTGTTCCATATTTCCTTATCATGTCATATTTCTTTTCCATATTTTCATTACCATGTTATATTTCTCTCCTTTCGTTATCATAATTCTTTGGTATCAAAATTCATTAAACTTCTATTTCATTTCTATCATTTCATATATCTTCTTTAACATGTTCTAATAAGCTTTTGTAGATGTGGATCTAAGTCAAGAATGATGGTGGAGAGTAGATAATAAGCAAGCTTATGGTAGTGCAAAAACCATGTTGTGTTTGAGTGAGCTCCACTTCAATAAAAATGTAGAACTTAGGAAGAGAGCCACTTTAGAACTTCCCTTGCAAGGTTTTATGTAAAATTCATCTCAATGAGTCATGATGGATGAAGTATGCTACGTTGTTGATTTAAGGACAAGATACTAGTCCATTGAGCTTAGATTTTTGAGAATTGACAACCCTAGGTAATTTCCTTTCAATTGCTTCTAACTATGATTGAGACTAATCTAAGGGGATACATCTTAGCATACTAGTAGCTTGTGCGAGACGCCCAAGAGTAAGTGTGGGGGAGTTGATAACTACCATTTTGTTGATTATTTTAGGCTCTAAAATCCATGTTTAATCCACATTTTATATGCTTAAGTTTGTATTTATATTAGGTTTCATGAATTACCTCTATTTTAGCTTTTAATTCAAATCTTTGTATACAACAACAACAACAACAACAAAGCCTTATCCCACTAGGTGGGGTCGGCTATATGGATCCTTTTACGCCATTGAGTTCTATCCCCTACTATATCATCATCTAGATTTAAATAAAATTTATCTTGTTTTATTGTTGCCAACCAAGTCTTTTTTGGTCTTCCTCTCCCTCTTTTAATGTGCGTATTTATCATAGTTTCACATCGTCTAACAGGGGCATTTATTGGTCTTCTAAGTACATGTCCGTACCATCTCAAACGTGTCTCCCGAAGTTTTTCTTCAATAGATGCAACTCCGACTTTCTCTCTAATACTCTCATTCCTTATTCTATCCATCCTCGTATGTCCATACATCCACCTTAACATCCTCATCTCTGCAACTTTCATCTTTTGCTCATGTGCTCGAGTCATAGCCCAACATTCAGCACCATATAACATAGCAGGTCTAACTGCCGTTTTGTAGAACTTCCCTTTAAGTTTTAGAGGTACTTTACGATCACATAAGACACCCGATGCTAATCTCCATTTCAACCATCCTGCTTGTATTCTATGTAAGACATCTCTCTCAATTCCTCCATTACTTTGCAAGAACGATCCTAAATACTTAAAGTTCTCGATTTTAGACAACTCATCATCTCCTATCTTAACAATTGTTTCACTACGTCTAGCATTGCTAAACTTAAATTCCATATATTCAGTCTTTACTCTACTAAGCCTAAAACCTTTCATTTCTAGAGTTTCCCGCCAAGATTCTAGTTTAGCATTTACTCCTTCACGTGTCTCATCTATCAAAACAATATCATCTGCAAACAACATGCACCATGGCACTGTATCTTGAATGTGCTTAGTGAGTTCATCCATGATTAGTGTAAAAAGATAGGGACTTAAAGCTGATCCTTGATGTAACCCTATCCTTATTGGAAATGCTTCAGTCAATCCACCTGAAGTCTTCACTCTAGTCGTTACATCTTCATACATATCTTTAATTAGGTCAATATATGTTACGCTAACGCCTCTCTTTTCTAGAATTCTCCATATAATTTCTCTTGGTACCCTATCATAAGCTTTTCTAAATCAATAAATACCATGTGTAGATCTTTCTTTTGCTCCCGATATTTTTCAATTAATTGCCTAAGAAGATGTATAGCTTCTATTGTCGACCTTCCAGGCATGAACCCAAATTGATTTTCGGTTACCGTGGTCTCCTTCCTCAATCTTTTTTCTATTACTCTTTCCCAAAGTTTCATGGTATGACTCATTAATTTAATACCCCTATAGTTTGCACAATTTTGTATGTCTCCTTTGTTCTTATATAAGGGAACTAGACTACTTACCCTCCATTGATTAGGCATTTTTTTTGTTTTCAATATTAAATTAAATAATTTTGTAAGCCATTCAATACCTTTTTTCCCTAAACATTTCCATACCTCTATTGGGATATCATCCGGTCCCACGGCCTTTCCATTTTGCATCCCTTTCAAAGCTTGTTCTACTTCTGAAGTTTGAATTCTCCGATGAAAATTAAAATTTCTATACTCATTTGAAATACTTAAATTGCCTAAGTCAAGTTGGTCCCCTAAACTTTCATTAAAAAGTTGATGAAAGTAAATCTTCCACCGCTCTTTTATTTCGCTATCATTTACTAGTACTCTATCGCATTCATCTTTAATACATCTTATTTGACTAAGGTCTCTTGTTTTCCTTTCTCTTGCTTTAGCTATTTTATAAATGTCTCTTTCCCCTTCTTTTGTATCTAAATTTTGATATAATCGTTCAAAAGTTTTATTTTTTACTTCATTCACTGCTTTCTTAGCCTCTTTCTTGGCTATTGTATATTTTTTTAAGTTTCCTCGTTCTTACAAATATATAATTCCTTATAAGCTATTCGTTTTTCTTTCACTTTCTCTTGTACTTTCTCATTCCACCACCAAGATTCCTTCCTTGGTGGTGCATGCCCCTTTGACTCATCGAGTACATCCTTAGCTACTATTTTCAACTTTGATACCATCTTATCCCATGTCGTATTAGAGTCACTATATATTTCATCTAATGCTTGTATTCCTACCTTCTCCTTCAATATGTTTTGCTTCCCATCCTTTAACTTCCACCACTTAATTCTAGGAGTCGTGTATATTTTTCCTCTATTGATATTATAACTAAGGCGTATATCTAACACTACTAATCTATGTTGGGTAGTTAAGCTTTCTCCAGGGATAACCTTACAATCTTTACAAATCTTCCTATCTCTCTTCCTAACCATAAAATAATCAATTTGTGATTTATTATTCCCACTTTTGAATGTGATCAAGTGTTCTTCTTTTTTCTTAAAAAATATATTAGCTAGTATAAGGTCATATGCTATCGCAAAATCCAATATAGTTTTTCCTTCTTCATTTCTTGTTCCAAACCCATAACCCCCATGTACTCTCTCATATTCTTCATTTTTCGCTCCGACATGTCCATTTAGATCGCCTCCTATTAAAATCATTTCATTTGGCGGAATGTTTTGTAATACCTCATCTAAATCGCTCCAAAATCTTGATTTAGTTTCTTCATCTAATCCTACTTGAGGTGCATATATGCTAATTACGTTCACAACTTCTTTCGCCACTACTATCTTGAGAGCTATAATTCTATCCCCCTTTCTAACTACACCAACAACTTCATCTTTTAAAGAACTATCTACAAAAATACCCACTCCATTTCTTGTTTTACTCTTTCCTGTATACCATAACTTAAAACCCGAGTTCTCTATCATTTTTGCCTTCTCACCTACCCATTTTGTCTCTTGCACACACAAAATACTAATTTTTCTCCTAATCATTGTATCTACTACCTCCATTGTTTTACCAGTGAGAGTTCCTATATTCCATGTTCCAAATCTGAGACTATTACTTTTCTTATAATGTTTATTCTTAGTCCACCTATGGTGTGAGAACTCTTGCCTATTTAACACTACACCCAAGTTCTCATGGAGATGTAGCGGTCCTTGCCGAGACGTTACAGTCGGACCCTGCAACGCGAACCCTTGCATATTTAGCACTACACCCGGGTTCTGGAGATGTAGCGGTCCTTGCCGAGACGTTACAGTCGGACCCTGCAACGCGTTCCTTCCGGGGAACATCCTAGCATTAGCATAATACTTTAATGGATCCATTCATTGAGTATTTGCCATAGTTTTTTTACGCTGGCTGGCAACCTAACGCAACCCTCCTCCTTTATCCGGGCTTGGGACCGGCCATGACTAGGTCGTCACAGGCGGAGTTTTCAAATCTTTGTATATTTGAGATATTTTGGCACTTAAATTTGAATATCATTTTGTAGGTTTCAAATGATCATGGACCTAGATCAAATTGGGTCAAACTTGAGTCAGAATTGGATCTAGATCAAAGGGATTAAGCATCGGGTTAATATGAGTCGTCCATTCAAGAGAACGGCTAGATCTGAGCCATCGGTCAACTTCTGATTAATCCGAGTTCAAGATAGAGTCAATCATGACCACTGATCAAGATCTGAAAATTTCAGCCAAATCAAAAGCAATCTGACCGTTGGATCAAGCTCAAGATAATCTAGACCATCCATTCAAGAAAAAGGAGGATCTGAGTCATCCGTCACTGATCTGGTCGATCCGAGCTAGAGACAGGTAGATCAGGACCATTGATCAGGATCTGTGGAGTTTGGTTCAGATCTGAAGAGATCCGACCGTTGGATGAGTCCTAAACAATCTCAGCCGTCCAAATTCAAAGTATTTAAACTTCTTCTCCCCAGGTTGCAGAGGTGGTCGCGTCGTCGCAGCAGCCGCTGTTCTTCCGTGTTCTTCGCATTTCTTCATCGTTGTTATTGTAGATTTCTTCTGAGGCGTGCGCGACCACATCAGATTCAATTCTCAACAAGATTTCGGATCATCCAGGTATAATTTCCGATTAAGTTTGCTAATCGATTGTGTTTTAGGAAGTTTCGGAGAGGGTTTCGCCAGAGCTTGTTTTCACTGATCAATTCACTATCGATCGCTGGATTTCCATCATCCAGAGCTGTCGAAGCAACGGAGAGGGGTTCTCGAAGCTGCCCCGATAGTTTCTGAGGTCAATCGTCATCCAGTCAGTCGATGAGGAGGAGATCGCAAAGTGAATCCAGTTCCTGAACGTTCACTGTGATCAGACAGACACGCCTCTGATCGGTCCCCAGTCCGATCAGAGGAAGTCCAGATCGGTCCAGCGACCGATCAGGAAGATCCAAATGCACCAATTCGTAGCAAACTTGATCAGGGAGTTCTCCTTCAGTGATTTCCAAGCTAGGGGGTTCATAGCTTGATCGTTGTGTGACGGCAAAGGGAAGGCTTGATGATGAACTTGATTTGATGTTTAACTAGGCTAATTTCTAGTTTCAAGCACTTGTTTCTTTAAGTTGTTTAGCTTGTTCCAACCACACTTTGGGTTAAGTTCTTAATTAGTGATGTGTTCTATGCTTTTAAATTCTGCAATTAATTCTCTGCAATTTATTCCCTGAATTGAAGTGTAGTTCTTAAGTTCTCAATTCTATAGTTTGGTTTTAATTGTTTAGTCGCTCCAATAGATTAAGAGTAGTTCTTGCAATTTCCTCTTATTCATTCTATGCTTTAGTTGAGTTCATTCTATTCTATTTCATATTGTCATTCTCTTATTGCAAAACCCCCCATTTTATTAGAAAACCCAAACATCAAACGACGAACAAACCTGCAAGCTCGGGTTAAACATTCATTCAACTAGTCATTGGGAAAATACGACCTGAGGCCTCTCTACTACATTTTTACTTTGTTAGCCAAAGGGTTTTCAACTTTATAAATTTCTAAATTTGAGGCCCACATTCGTGACATCATCATCTATTCTGGGAAGCATCAGGCACCCCAATTCACTCGAGCGCCTAAGATTAGAAGCTTCAATCAACTTCATTCTGGTCAACCTTTGATTAACCAGTCTTTCAACACTCCTCGGTGATTTTCGATCATCCTATGTTGAGCTCACTCGAACCCAACTTTTGACCTTTTCCTCGGACGGACTTCCACCCCAGTTTCTCATCTCTCGGACATAGTCACGCTCTTCTCGTCAACCGGTGTACTCTTCCACAGTCTTTGCGTCCCTCGGATGCACCGAGCCCATCGACTTCCTTGCCGTGCTATCCTTCTCAATTACTGCATCTTCCGCTCGACTTCCCATGCTCCTAAGTTCCTGCATACTTAGACATAAGGATCAAATGAATAGGACCTAACTTGACTTAGTTTACCACATCAAAACTATCCTAGGTTACTTACATGGATCATGCTAGCTATTGCAGCTTACCATGATTATGAGATTTGACATATGGATGTCAAAACCAAATTTCTGAGTGGAAATTTACTTGAGAATGTATACATGATACAACCTAAGGATTTTTGTAGATCCAAAGAATGATGGAAAGAAATGTAAGTTGTAAAGGTCCATTTATGGGCTAAAGCAAGATTCTCGAAGCTGGAATCTTCGATTCGATGATGCAATCAAAGCGTTTGGTTTCATTACGAATGATGATAAACCTTGTGTCTGCAAAGGGGTCAGTGGGAACACAATTATTTTTCTAATCTTGTACTTCTCATTGGAAATGATATCCCTACACTGTAATTTGTGAAAACATGGCTCATGAATTATTTCTCAATGAAGGACTTAGGTGAAACAACATATATTTTAGGCATCAAGATCTATTGAGATAGATTTAAAAGATTGCTTGGCCTAAGTCTGAGTGCATATATTGACAAGGTGATTAATCATTTTGCCATGTAGAATTCCAAAAAGGGATTCCTACCGATGTCACATGGTGTGAGTCTTTCGATGATTCAATGTCTCTCTTTTAAGAAAGAGAGAGATCGCATGGATCAGATTCCTTATACATCTTCTAAAGGGTTTATCATGTATGTCATGCTTTGTACTCACCCTAATGGCTCTATGCATTGAGCATGATGAGAAGATACCAGTTGGATGTAGGTAAAAGTCATTGGATTGCCGTCAAGAATATTCTTATGTACTTGAGGTGAACTAAGATTATTGTTTGACATTAAGAAAAGATGTGAGCCTATGCAAGGAATCAATAGATACATACGTAGTTGACCCACCGACCACGGCTTGGCACAGAGGAAGTATAATTGTTACACTAGGTCACTCGTGTTGGTTTTTCGTTATGGAATGGGATTTCTCTCTATATTCCTGGATTAAAATTCTATTGATTAGAACAAATCCGGATGGAAAGAAAACTTTCCGAATGACCTACTTCATCATCGTGCTATTCGATTGAGTGATCGCTTGAACAAACTTGTTGTTCAAGCAATCTAACTCCTTTTATCGATTAGCCGCGGAATAGATGATGATTGGATCGTCGGTTCTTGTGTTTGTTTCGGGGTCCATGACAAAACATGAATACAATTTAAAGCATAGCAAGAAAACAAAAGTTATACCACTTGTTTTACCTCTTGATCTTCTATTGTATTCCTATCCTCTTCTTGGAAGTCGTGTGGGCGACGGTCTTCCAAGAAATGAAGCCACCAAACACCACCTTCTTCTTCCTCTTGCTTGCGCTGTCCACCAAAGGAGAAGATTCTTTGTTTGCCGCCGGCCCAAAGGAAGAAAGCCTTTCCTTCTCCTTGCTTGTGATCACGCCACCACCCCTCCTTCCTTGTTGATGTTGCATGCCCTAAGGGAGAGAAGAGAAAGAGAAGAAGAGAAGAGAAAGAAAGGAACTCTCCTTCCCTCTTCTAAACCCTACCGAGCCCTCCTTCCCTTGTAGCCGGCGCCGCCCAATCCTAGGAGAGAGAGAGAGAGAGGAGAAGAAAAACCAATGCTTAGGTTTTTGGTTCATCATGGCTTATGAGGTATATATAAGCTGCAATAGGGACCACGAGGAGGAGTTGGTTTTGGTCTCCTAACGGATCCTCAACCCGACCCATTAATAATAACCTGCTCCACTAATGGGTTATTATTGAACTACCGCACTAACCCCATAATTAAATATGGGCTCCACCATATTATGTGTACATTATCTCCCTGTGATTAAGATATCGCATGCTCATTAATTAATTAAATTACTAATAATTTAATTAATTAATATCTAACTCCATGAGTAGTACCACTCAACCTTATCATTATGTCGGACCAAGTCCACCTGCAGGATATACATGATAATCTTTATGAGCTCCTCAAGGGGACATCATCATCCTAAAATAATTAGGATACGGTTTCCTTCTATAATCAACAACACACCATATAAATAATATTATTTCCTAATTTACCGGGTCTATTGATTTAATGAATAAATCTCGCCCATTGGTAAATTAAAGAAATAAATATTAATTATACGTGCTCATTATTATATCAGGATTAAGAGCATGTACATCATAATAATCAAGGTCTTGTTCGATTATATAGTCAGTATAAATCGAACAACCTAAAATCGGTCCTGCTCAATACACAAAGTGTACTAGTGTAATTCTATAGTCAAGATAGACTAATACCAAATTACACTACAACCATTCCAATAGTTTGTCCAAAACTATATCGGTTGTGAGCCACTACTTATACATTACAAGAAACTGATAACATGATCTTCTATGTGACACCACACACCATGTTACCTACAATGTAAAGTATTGGACAATTGCACATATATATCAAATATAAAAAGCAAACACATGACCATTGTGATCTTATTCCAAAATAGATATTCACTAAAAGCTAGGCTTATAGTATACATCCTAACAACTCGGTATTATATACTTCAGTGATTGACTCTAGTGCTAGTGGAAGATTATTGGTGTAAGCCCTAACAACCAATCATGAGTTGATTTACTTTGGTCAGAAAGTATCATATTTATAAATAAAAGGCAATGCTTTGATTATTATATTTACTTCATCCTTATACTAACTGAATAAATATAATAATGCCCTAGAATAGTGTTGGTGCAAGATGCATCAGCGATGTCTTCCTCTGATGTTTCGATGTTTAACAATATACTTAAGTTAGTAATATATGTTAGACAAGGTAAGGGTTAGTCAAAGTGATCAAGGGTTAAACCAAACAGGACCTTATGTTTGTTAGAGTTAACCCAGAGTTGATTAGGTTGACAAAGGTTTAGCCAAACATGATTTGATGTTTCGCAGGATGAACCAGAACCCAGGGTTGGTTAAGATGACCAAGGGTTAGCTAAACAGGACCTGATGTTTGGCAGGGTGATCAAACCTAGATTTAATCTGGTAAATATACTAAGGTTTGATCAGTTAGAACAAGGGTTAGCTAAACAGGATCTAATGTTTAGCAGAAAACCCAAGGTTGGTCAGTTAGACCAAGGAGTGAGCCAAACAGGACTTGATGTTTGGCAGAAGAGAAGTCTAGTCAGGATTATATGCCTAGCAAAAGAAGTCTTTATCAAAGAGAAGGAAAGACCTAGTTAACCTAGGCACGAAGTCCTGGTTCAAGGAATTGGGCACTAAGTCCTGGCCGAGGGCTAGACACCTATGACCTGACCGAGGGTTGGGCACAAAGTCCTGGTTCGTGGAATTGGGCAATACGTCCGGGCCGAGGGCTGGGCACTGAAGACCTGACCAAAGGTTGGGTAATAAGTCCTGGTCGTGGACTGGGCACGAAGACCTGACCGAGGGTTGGGCAATAAGTCCTTCCCGAGGGCTGGGCTCTGAAGACCTGACCGAGGGTTGGGCAATAAGTCCTGGATGTGGACTGGGCACCGAAGTCCTGATCCGAAAGATCGGGCAAAAGTCCAACCGGAGGAGCCGGTTGGCAAATGGTAACTTCACCTGAGAGGAGTAGGCGAGGGCGCGCTCCCCGGGAAAGGGAACATTAGGCGTCGGTTTGACCTAGGGTTTCCCGAGAAATCCAAAGTCAGAACCAAGACTTAAGGCTAAGATTATTTGCATATTTGTCTTGTGTTTGATTGTCTTGTAGTTACCTGGAGTTGGAGGCAAGCCAGAAGAGCAAACACAGGGAAAATGACACCTGAAAGTAGCATCCAGGGCGCCTGTGTTAATACAGGCGTCCGAAAAAAGGATGCGGAGGAAAAACGAAGAAGGAAAATGGGCAGGAAGTGGGGGAAAGGATCCGCTTTCTTTAAGGGGTTACAACGAACGCTTAGCAAAGAAAGTCTTTAGGGATGCAAACACTTAAATATATTAAGAAAGCACAGGCAAAGCTATTACAAACATAAACTCACAAGTAGAGCTCAAGGGATGCTTGAAGATGCTCTGCAAGGGCTAGAGTTCGTTTCTTATATAGAGAAGGAGAACGATGCTGGGTGCTCATTGGGCCCCATCATCACATTCGTTTCCTCTCATGTTAAGAACGAATCTTATGACTAAGCTTAGACAGCTGAGCTTAGTACAATTATTCAGCCGACAAGGCTGAGCCACTACTTTACAATAATTCAGCCGATAAGGCTGAGTCATCTACAATAATTCAGCAGATACGACTGAGTCACTTGCCACTACTTTATAATAATTCAGCCGATAAGGCTTAGTTACTTTATTCCATCTGGGCCCATCACGTTTGCAAAGCTTCAAAGTCGAAAATTCTTCATTCTGTTAACGACGTTAGTTATTAGTGTTATCACCGTTCCTAACTGTTCATCTATTTACTTGGTGACGGGATACCAGTCCGACCACCAGTTGTTGGAAGTGCTAAGGCGTTGGCACTCCAATTTCTTAAGGGCGTGGTGTAATTGTAGTTGTCTAAGAGCTTCGAGTGCTTGTCTTGATGCTTGCTGCTGGAGGTTATGCATCTGTTGTCTAATTTCCTCCAACTCATTATTGTTGATGCCTCGTTTGAGGTGGATTCTTTGATACTGAATAAGGTCATGGTATTCATCAGAGAGGCTTGTAAGTCTTGGATGACTTTGGACAGTTGTGCTTCGACCTTGGGTGTTGGAGCTTCCTTCACTTCCAGAAGGGCCAAGGGGAGCAATTCAAGCTGGTTCATTATTTCTTCCGGCCATTCTGAGATGATAAGTGCTGAGATTAAGCGAGACAGGGAATCCGCTAGCTGATTGTCCTTCCCTTCAATATGCTCAAACTTAACATCTACCCCCGTGCTTGTTATATAGTCGGTGAATGCAAGCCATCTGACACGTGATGGCTTATTGTTAGCTATCTTCCCAAAGAAGCTAATAATGGCCTGACAATCTGTTCTGATGATAAGACAGGTCTTATCTTGATAGTAAATTTTTAGGGTTTCCATAGTGTTCATAACTGCGTGAATTTCAACATCTATGGTGGATTTTGGTGGGTTAAATTTACCACTGGCATAGGCACATATTCTTTCATACGTCTGAGGATCGAATCTCCCATTTCTCCATTTGTATACTCCTCCCCACCCGGCCATGCACCCATCTACCTCTAGAATAATACAACATTCTTCTGGAGGTATTTCTAGGTCAGGTAGTTGCTTTATGAGGCCCTTGATTTTTTTAATGAGGGCCCAATCTTGTGTATTAAGACTTCTGTCACCTTTTGGTGAAGTTTTTGCATAAAGGGGGCTTAGGAGTTTACCAATGTTAGGGATATAATTCTTGGCGTAATTGAGAAGTCCCAGCCAGGACCTTATACCCTTGGTTGTCTTTAACTCTTCATCTTTGAAGTCAGCAATTTTGGTGATTATGTGGGGTTGCAGGCAGATTCAGCTATTTCCAAGAATAGCTCCAAGAAATTCAATCTCAGAAACTGCTATCTTCATTTTAGTTGGGCTTAGGACAAGCCCATGTTCCTGGCAGATCTTAAGCATTCTCCTTAAGTGGATAGCATGCTCCTGTTCAGAAGGTGAGAAGACAAGAATGTCATCAATATAAACTTCTATGAAGTCTTCCGTACCTTTGAAGCAATTGCTCATTTTTCGTTGGAAGATAGCAGGAGCATTCTTTAAGCCGAATGACATTACAAGCCATTCATAGAGTCCATCAGGGACCCAGAAAGTCATCCATTCTATAGAGTCTGGGTGCATTGCTACTTGATGGAGTCCACTTTTTAGGTCAAACTTTGAGTAGATCTTGCTATTTCCCATTTTTTTTCAGGATTGTGTTGATTCCAAGCAAGCTGTATTGATCCTTGTTTGTAAGGTCATTAAGTCTCTTGTAATTGAAGACCATTTTTTCTTTGCCTTTTACATCCTTGCCGGTTGTTGGATCAACTGTAGTTCTAGAATTGACGATCATTGCAGTAGTTCTATGCCTACTGGTGCTAGGTCGAATGACACCTAATTCCAGTAATGCCTTGATATGCTTTGAAAATGCCTCCTTTTGTGTTGGCGTCAGGTGCTTTAATGGTCTGTCTTCTATAATAAAATTAGTATTCTTGATGTCCAGTTGACAAAAATTTGATTTTTTGACCAATGCTGAAGAGGGTTGTTGCCGATATATCCTTGGTCCTTTAATACTTGGAGGAGTGGTCCAAATTTTTCTTTGAATTGCTGTTGTGTTTTTCCCGCGGAATAATTTACCATTTCTTTTATTTGGATATATTCTTCTTCTTCCAGATCTAACTCCTCCAGTGCTGCAGCGGCAACAGATGGTAATGTATTTATTATGGTTAGATTTTTGTAAAACGTTACCACATTGCCTTCAATTCGGAGTCCTCCATGCATTGCTCTAATGAAATTGCATCCTATGATCATCTGAATATTGTCTCCCAGGACTATAGGAAAATTGTAGGTATAAGGAATTCGAAAAATATTTTCCCCTATACACATTCTTCCAGTCTTGAGCTTCATATTTGTTGTTTGTTGTGAATTGATTCTGCTGAAGCTAACAATGAATGTATTCTTTTCCAAAGCTTCAAGGGGTACTGATTTCATATCCACACAGCAGGTGGTGGCCCTGGTGTCTAGGATGACTTTTAAAGAAAACCTGGGAGTACCTGGAATTTCCATCTCCACAGTTAGATTATATAGCATGTTTTTTTACTAACCTTGGGCCTTTTGCTTCTTGTGCTTCAACTTTGTGAGTCTCAAGCAGCATGCTGGCCACTTCTTCTTCTTCTTCATTTAGTGATTGTAAGTTTTGACCCAATTCCTGTAGGTCTTGGCCCAATTCCTTCTCCAGTAGATGGACTCATACCGATTCTTGTAGTAACTAACTTCTTTCTGTAGCCGTTCAATTTCACTTTCGCACCAGGCAATATAATACTGCTGCTCTTGAATTAGTCTTTTGGGAAAGAACTGAGCTGGTGCTGATAAGGCTATTGGAACTTCTTTGTTGAAGTAGTATGGTCCACATAGGTTACATGCTATTGACAAACACTTTGGGCAGTGTATTCTTGCTCTTTGCATAGTGACTCTTTTGTAGCAAGTGCATGTGGTAGTTTGAGGAGGGGAAACTAGTTTATTGTGCTGCCAATCATGTAGGCAATGTAGTTGTTCTTTTGTCACCTTTACTTGTGGTCTGTAGCCTCCATCTATCTGTCCAAGCATGTACATATAGTGATCAGTTAACCTAAGTGTTTGGACTGACCTTTGGAGATCTTCATCGTCCTCCTCTCGTTCAGAGATGCTAAATATAGCATCACTTTGGTCTTCTCCTTCCTGTACTGAGAGGATCTCACAATCCTCAGGAAGGTCTAATTGCTCAAAGATAGCCACCCTCTTGATGTTTCTTCTTTCATTAGGACATTCCTTTGCGAAATATCCTACTTGGCCACATAGGTATTGTTGGTGAGAGCCCTAGAGCCGATCATGTAATGATTGTATGGACTAATTTGTATCATATTCCTATGTATAAATAAAGACATGTTTTATGGTTATTATACTTACGTGTATTTGTGCCAATTAGCTAAGTATAATAATGTCCTTGAGTAGAAAGTTCTTATCTATATCAATCGATTGGTTGAATCGATAGTGAGATGATATGGAGAACACTACTCTAAATTATTCCTAGTCGAGTATTAACATTCAGGGACAATGTTAATACGTAGAGACTAGCATGTAGGTCAACATGATGACTTGATCTCAAAAGTCATGGATATAGAGATATCAAGTTGACACATGGGTATGCATTGGAGAATGTATACTGAATGACCCGCCATGAGAAAGTATCATGGATCGTTATATGAGTGTCATATACTTTCTCATGTGGCTGTTAGTATGACTATTAGTCCTTGGACCTGAAGTCACCATGGATTCCTACATAAGGAGTTACGTACTTTGGCTTCGTCAAACGTCACCCGTAAATGGGTGGACTATAAAGGCGATTACTGGGTATGTAACAAATTATGGAGAGGGATGTGAGTGATGTAGATGGGATCTATCCCTCCTATATGACGGGAGCGATATCGTATTCTTGATAGAGTTAGACCACAAAGTGCATGGCCATGCCCAAGTGAGTCAATATGAGATATTGAACTCATTTGATTAGTGTGAGTCTACTTGGAGTTCAAGATATAGATTGACTCGAGGATGACACGGTCTATGCCTCAATTGAGTCGATCTAGATATCAAATGGATAGAGGGACATTATCATATATTGTGAGAGTCACAATTATTAGTCACAAGGTGATGTTGGATCTCAACATTCTTGTAACTTGGGTAGCAATGATGTGTTGCTAGATACCGCTCATTGCTTATGTTTCTAAGAGGTTAGAAGCATTGCCAACGTTACAAGAACCTATAGGGTCACACGCAAAGAACAAATAGATGGAGAAAAATTGAAGTCAAGTTTGACTTGGCTAAATATGGTCCATAAAAGGCAAGTTTGACTTGACCTAAATCCAAATCAAGTTTGACTTGACTTGGTTCCACTTCGAGTTAGACTCAACATGGGAGAAGAAATGAAGTCAAGTTTGACTTGGCTAAATATGGAAAGTCCATAAAAGGCAAGTTTGACTTGACCTAAATCAAAATCAAGTTTGATTTGACTTGGTTCCAATTCAAGTTAGACTTGACTTGGTTTTCCCCCCCATTTGAATTTCGAATTCAAATTGATAGGGGATTTGGAAGGCCACCTAATGGCACTTAATGGCCATTATGGCCGGCCACCTAATGGCCATTAATGGCCATTAAGTGGCCGGCCACCCAAGGTGAACAAAAGGTGGGTTTTGTTTCTTTTTGGTGGCTCTTCTTCTCCTCCCGGATTTTTCTTCTTCCTCTCCCTCTCTTGGCCGAAACCCATAGGGGTGCTAGCACACCAAGGTTTCGATCCATCTTTTTTTTGTTCGCGTGGATACATATAGAGGAGTGTCTACTTTGATACTCTACGAGATCCGGCGGCCTCTGGACAGCGGGAACGAAGGGCTACCTCAAGGTAATGCCTTATCACGTAGATCTAGTGTAGATCTAGATATTCTACTCTATTTTTTATAAGTTCGCACGATGTCAGATTCTTTTCCGCACGCAAAAGCGGTTTTTGCGCCTAGATTTCCAACAGGTAGCACTTACATTTCTTTTTCTGACGAGGTGCTTTCTTTTCTCGATCCTTGCATGTGACTCATGTGGTTTTCCTTTGTAGGTCTTTGAGCGTCGGATTCATATTTCTTCTTTCCTTGGCCTTTATAGTAGCTTGGTATAGGAATTTGGCTACAAAATGATAAGTTCTTCAGGGCCCTTTTGAAAGCCACATCCTTGCATTCCTGTTCCAAAAATTTATATGCAAATAATATTCTGGGTATTACCCCAACTCTTAGCCCTAGATATTGTAATGCCCATCCCTCCTATCCTTATAAAAAGGGAAAGACGGCGCTACACGAACATATATATATATATATATATATATATATATACCTTAACGCAATGGAACAATTTAAAACATGTAAACACATCTTACATCATGGGAGCATGCTTGGTATTCATGTGCACAACATGGCTCAAACTTTTAACTCAAGAAGTACATTATGCAATCATGTGAACTTATGGTATATAAGACTCTAGATGGGGAATGATCTACTAAGCAAGCATGACATTATATGAGAGGAATCCTAGACTCACTACAACCTACAGCCTAACCCGTGGCATGTGAGTATGAACACCCTATAAAAGCAGGTGAGCATTAACATAAGTTTTAGAGTTTACACATGGAATTTAAAGGTATGAATCGAACTGTGTAGGCATCAAACTCCAACACCCTAGAGCATGTTACATAATCCATATTGAGTCTTTAAACAAGCAAACGCTAAACATGAATTCCATGACAAGTGCTAGTAGTGGAAATATCGTATTTTAGAAATGAACACAAAACATAGCATAGCATGTTGTACTGTACAACCAAACATAAAACATAGTATGACATATTAGTATGATAATCTAGCATCAACAAGTGTGACAATGCGGAAACTTAAGACATGGGTAAATTCTTGATTCATAAGCAAGCATAAGTAACAGGATCTCTTCCACCATGCCATTGCCACACACATCTTTGTCCTCCTTCTGCTCCCTTTAGTTTAGCATGCCCTTACCCTTTTCTACAGTATAAGGAAAACACTAAACTATAAGCATATAAGCTTAGTAAGATCTTTTCCAACTCACAAAAACCATGCGTCATGAATTGGACATAGAGAAAGTTAAACAACAATATATGGAAAGAAGATTCATATCATAAGAGTACTTCAACTTCAAGTATGGTAATTCAAGTAGGCACATAATATGAGATAAATGTCTTTATGCATAAGGGATGTTTCTTTGAAAACATATATGTATAAATACTTGAACATAACTCTCAACATAAGGGCCCGACATTGTACCACATTCATAATTTGCACGCATCCCTTAAGTAGATACGAGGTAGCTAATCCCGACCTACTAGAGAACTAGGCAACCTTCGGCCTAGGGGCAATGTAGGAGCCCATCCCAAGGACCTTTTTATTGTCCGGTACAAGCCCATACAAAAGTAAAATAACTTATCATGTTTCCTTTCTTTTCATAAAGAATGCTCTTAGCATCTTTTAGGCATTCCATCATTCATAAGTTATGCATAACATAGGTATGCCCTAAAGGGCCTAAACATAATCATGATACATGAAGCATAACATAAAGCATACATGAATAAGGCCTAACATAATCATAAAGTAACATAGAAGCATGCCAACATTATTATATCATTTGATGAATCATGGAATATGTTCTTGATCTCTTAAGCCAATAGAAAGTATACTTAGGGTTTTTAGCCTCCTCCTAACCCTAAAACTAGGACTTGACCGAAACCTTCAAGCAACCATATGTGACATAAAAATTATATAACCTTCATATAACACATATCACATTATAGGAAATCATTAGCAAGCATAGTTGGGGGTTTAACTTGATCCTAGTCATAGTTTTAGGGCTTGGCCGAAACCTTCAAGGGGCCTACTCTAAGATTTAAGCAACATAACACCTAAAACAATTATACTACAGGTGAGGGGAGACTTATCTCTTTTGCTTGGTTACCACCAATCTATATACCCTTAAATTGAGAGCGATGAAGATCTCCTTGCTCTTAGGATCTCCTTTGTTCTTCTCACCTTATAAGGGGTCTTAAATCTTCAAGAGATCTCCCTTGTGAAGCTTTCTAGGGGAGAGACCCTAGATGAGATTTTTGGAAATGGGAGAGGGAGAGGGAGATTCGGTGGGGGTGGAAGAAGGAGGAAGAAGAGGACAATTTATAATACCTTTTGTCTCTTCACAAGTGCCTCTTCACCTTCTTCACATGGTGCCTCTTCACATCCCCTACCCTTAACTACAATTTTCTTCTCTTCTCTAATAGCACAACCCTACTGGGGCTACTGGTTATAACATGCATTATAAGGTTTTGCTACCACCTAAGGTCCAAGGTTCAAACCTTGGCAAATACTATATTTTTGGTTCTTTCCCTTTTTATTTATTTATTTATTTTTGAAAAGTCCACATAAAGTCCATTAAGAATTATACTAGAATTCCACCTACAATCTATTAAGAATTGTACTAATATTCATATTAGTGTTCATGTAAAAATTGAGAGGATTTTACGAGCGTTACAATCCCCCATACCTTATAAAGAGTTCGTCCTCGAACTTAGAATAGTTCTGGGTACTTTTGTTTCATATCGTCCTCGCGTTTCCAGGTGGCCTCTTCAAACCGTTGACATCGCCTTGTTCCTTAGCCTTTTGACTTCTCGATCTATTATCTGGATAGGTCGACTTTCATAACTTAGGTCCTCTTGAACTTACACTGTCTGCGACTCAATCACTTGGTCTGCGTTGGGGACACATTTCTTGATCATCGAAACATGGAATACGTTGTGAATGACTGACATCTCTTGGGGCAGCTCTAGCTCATAAGCTACCTTGCCAACTCTTTTTAGGATCTGGTATGGTCCCACATAACGCGGACTTAACTTTCCCTTCTTCCCGAATCTCATTACTCCTTTCATAGGAGCCACTCGGAGGAATACTGAATCCCCAACATGGAATTCCAAGGGCCTACGTCGCATATCCGCATAGTTCTTCTATCAGCTCTGAGCGGTTTCTATTCTTTGGCGAATGTTCTGTATAGCTCTGGTGGTATCATCGATGAAATCTATCTTGAGTCCCATTTCTTTCTTTTCACCACTTTCATACCAACAGATTGGAGACCTACATCTCCTCCCGTACAAAGCTTCATAAGGCACTATTCCAATAGTAGCTTGATAGCTATTATTGTAAGCAAATTCCACTAAGCATAAATATCGACACCAGCTTCCTTTGAAATCCAGGGCACAAGCTCGTAACATATCCTCTAGTACTTGGTTCACCTGTTCCATTTACCCGTCTGTCTGAGGATGAAAGGCAGTATTGAATCGTAGCTTAGTACCAAGAGCCTTTTGAACACATTCCCAGAAATGTGAAGTAAAACGATCATCCCTATCCGAAATGATGGTCTTAGGGATTCCATGTAATCTGATGATTTCCTTAGCATATAATTGAGCTAGCTGCTCAATCGAATAGGTCATCTTAATTGCTAGAAAGTGAGCAGACTTCGTCAATCTGTCCACGATTACCCATATTACATCATACCCGCTCGTAGTCTTGGGCAGTCCTGAAATGAAATCCATGAGATATCTTCCCATTTCCATTCTGGAATCTGAATTGGCTGCAGAACTCCTCCGGGTCTCTGGTGTTCTGCTTTAACTCTCTGGCAGGTCAGGCAGGTACTAACATGCTGAGCCATATCTCTTTTCATACCGAACCACCAGAATTTCTCTTTCAGGTCTTGATACATATTGGTGGATCTCGGATGCATCGAATAGGGGGTTCTGTGAGCTTCCTCTAATATCTTCTTTCGTAGTTCTGGATCATTGGGAATGCATAGACGATCCCTAAGGTATAGTACCCCACTGTCGGTGATACGAAATCCATCATCCTTCCCTTCTAGGATCTCTTGCTTGATCCTCTGTATGCTTGGATCACCATCTTTCTTTTCTAATATATCGTCAAACAGTGTCGGTGCTATCGTCATGGTAGAAAGCTATCGGGAAATGATCTCAACCCCGTAGCTTATAATTTCTCTTTCTAGTGGTCGGGATAATACTGATAAAGACAACAAGGTGGCACAGGACTTCCTGCTGAGTGCATCGGCCACTTTGTTTGCTTTTCTAGGATGGTAGAAGATCTCGCAGTCATGGTCCTTGACTAGCTCGAGTCATCTATGCTGTCTTATATTTAGGTCTTTCTAAGTGAAGAAATATCTCAGACTCTGGTGGTCTGTATAAATCTTACACTGAGCTCCATATAAATAATGCCTCCATATTTTGAGAGCGAAGACCATGACTGCTAGTTCTAGATTGTAAGTGGGATAGTTCTTTTCATGTTCTTTGAGTTGCCTAGAGGCATAGGCGACGACTTTGCCACTCTGCATTGTTGATGCAGTCTGACCCAATTGTTGATTTGGTGTTGACAACGATTTAAGTTTGGTTGAGTGAATTCGGATTAAGTCAAGGTGGATCTGGGAGATCACACGCTGGCATGGAAAAACCTAGTGGGACTAGGCACACCTAGTGGGACTAGGTGAAGTCCAGGTAGATATGGGAGATTGCACGCTGGCATGGGAAAAGACCTAGTGGGACTAGGCACACCTAGTGGGACTAGGTGAAGTCCAGGTGGATCTGGGAGATCACACACTGGCATAGGAAAAGACCTAGTGGGACTAGGCACACCTAGTGGGACTAGGTGAAGTCCAGGTAGATCTGGGAGATTGTACGCTGGCATGGGAAAAGACCTAGTGGGACTAGGCACACCTAGTGGGACTAGGTGAAGTCCAGGTGGATCTGGGACATCGTACGCTGGCATGAGAAAATACCTAGTGGGACTAGGCACACCTAGTGGGACTAGGTGAAGTCCCGGTGAGTGAAGCTGGGCACAGAGTCTTGGTCCGGGGGACTGAGCACGAGTAAGAGAAGGCTAGGGAGCCCGTTCTCTTGACTTTGGGTTGAATTGGAAGTCTCTGGATCGGACTGGTGACCGATCAGGGAGTTGGCACGAACATCTATTGTGGATCGGTCTGGTGACCGATCCAGAAAAGGTTGATAGGTCTGGTGACCGATCAGGGAGAGAACAGAAGCTTTTGGTTCAGCTTCTGTGTGGCTTCAGATCGTTCTGGTGAATGATCAGATACCCGTGATCGGTCAGTGTAACCGATCAAACTGTCGCAAGGTTTCTCATCCAGACCGATCAGACTGGAGCCTGATCGGTCAGGGAGGGACCTGATCGGTCCCCAGACCGATCGGGACACAACCTGATCGGTCAGGTGACCAATCAGTGGGTTGGGTTACGAAAGCTGAAGGTTCTGTCCTCACCTGTTGGATCGGTCTGGTGACCGATCCCCAGTACTTGATCGGTCAGGGTGACCGATCATAGATGAGTTTGCGATCTCAGATTTCTCACTGGGGACCGATCAGGCTGGAGCCTGATCAGTCTGGGATCACCCTGATCGGTCCGGTGACCGATCAGGGCCATCTCTGATCGGTCTGGTGACCGATCAGTAGCTGACAACTTTAATTCAAAAACGCTGTCAGAGTTCTGATTGCGTTCTGTTTCTCTTCTGATCACTACTAATATGTTCTGATATTTGATCTTCTGTTGATTTGCTGTGCTAAACAACTGTTAAGTGTGGAGGTAACTCAGGATTACTCAAGGAGGGTCAACTGGGTTCTTTTGCTACATCAGGTTTGGCAGTTTTCCGTTCACAGGAGACAACGTCTTCTGGCGTGAGCTGCAACGGCTGAGGAGCTGACCTGGGCTCCACTGAAGAGGATTCAGAGAGTCCAGGAGAGCTCAGTGGTAGCTAGGCAGTTGCAGATGAGCAGCTGTTGTGCTGCAGAGGAGCGTCTGGTGGCTATGACCTGGCGATCAGTGGGCAGAGACTTAAGAGCTTGGTAGCGAAGAAGCCACAGTAAAACTTTTGATCCAATCTCTTCTTTGGCTACAACTCAGGAGCTCTCTAGCGACAACTTTGATCCTGCATCTTGAAGCTTCTGCAAACTTGAGCATTCCTTGAAGCGACTGAAACTTGAGCATCTTGATGCAGAGGAGAACTTGGCGAGTCCATCAGCAAGCAGACACGAAGAGCTGGGAGCTCTTGCGTGAGAGTTGTGTTGAGTGAGCTTGGTGAAGTGTTTCCGTCTGTGTTCATTGTGCTCTGTAAGTGTGTTCATTGTCTCTGTGCTTCTCATATCATATCCGTTGAGACATTGTGTGAGAGGTTTCTCCACCGAGAAGGAGGATTTGATATCTGGATTTTCCAGGGCTTGATCTGCTGACGATCAAAGGATCGCCCACATTACGGGCACGCCAAGGAGTAGGGGCAAGTTATCCCCGAACCTTGTATATCCTCGTGTTAGGGTTTTTGGTGTTCATTGATTTCTGCATTTCTGTTTTTCTGTTTGCTTTGTTTTCGCTGCTGTTGCTAACCCTAAGTGCAGAAATCTCAAAAAGAGCAAAGTATTTGTGTCTGGCTACATTCACCCCCCTCTTTAGCCATCCAAGCACCAACATGCATCAGTACAGCTCCGAGTCCCAATTTGGAGGCGTCGCTGTACATATCGAAGCTTTTGTTACTTTCTGGAGGAGTAAGGATTGGAGCAGTTGTCAGTCTCCTTTTCAACTCTATGAAACTCTTTTCACAGTCCTCTATCCATTCGTACTTTCTGTTCTTTCTGGTAAGAACTGTCATAGGGGTTGCGATTCTTGAGAAGTCCTCTACAAATTTTTTGTAATAGCTGCTAGCCCGAGAAAACTTCTGATTTCACTGGCATTCTTTAGCCTGTTCCAGTTACTCACAGCTTCAATCTTTATTGGGTCTACCATCACTCCATCCTTGGAGATAACATGACCCAAAAAGCATACTTGATCGAGCTAGAATTCGCATTTGGAGAACTTTGCATACAATTGCTTTTCCCGAAGAATCTGTAATACTATCTTCAGGTGTTCAGCATGCTCTTCTTGATTTCTTGAATAGATGAGGATATCGTCGATGAAGATGATGACAAATTTATCGAGGAATGCCGAGAATACCCGATTCATCAGTTCCATAAACATAGCAGGAGCATTCGTCACTCCGAAGGGCATAACGACGAACTCATAATGTTCGTATCTTGTTCGGAAAACCGTTTTCGGTATATCATCCTGTTTCACTTTTACTTGATGATAGCCAGACCTCAAATCAATCTTAGAGAAGACGGTGGCTCCCTTCAACTGGTCGAACAGGTCATCTATCCTCGGGAGGGGGTACCTGTTCTTGATCGTCACATTATTTAGCGCTCGGTAATCTATGCACATTCGCATAGACCCATCTTTCTTCTTCACAAACAGTACTGGAGTTCCCTATGGAGAGTGACTAGGGTGAATAAGTCCCTTATCGAGTAACTCCTGTAGCTGTCGTAGCTGTCCCTGAAGCTCTTTTAATTCAGCTGGCGACATACGGTAAGGTGCTTTAGAGATCGGGTTAGTACCCGGAATCAGTTCGAGGGCTAACCCTGGTAATTCATCGGGGAATACCTCTGGGTAGTTGCATACAACTCTGACCTCTTCTAGCTTCTGGTCCTTTACTTGACTTGTGTTGACCACATGTGCTAGATACCCAATGCATCCCTTGTCTAACATCTTTTGTGCTCTTAGAGCTGATAAGAATTTCTTGGTTCTTTTTCTTGGCTCTCCAATGAATTCAAGTTATTGGATCGTTTAGTACTTAAGCCTAAGTCATGGAATGGACGTCCCTATAAGGTCAAGTGGAATCAGCTCCATTTCCATCAGATTCGAAGTCCGTCCATTTCATTTGGTTCACTTGTCTTTTGGCCTTGACCCTTTCCCACCACATTCTGGCATCTCTAGAAAGGCAGAATGATGCACACTTAATCTTTTCATGTTCAGGACAGTCTAGCAGCTCCATTATACTTTCCACCGTCTTGAACCAGGCTTGGACATCCCACGGTTCACAAGCACCTGAGAAATTCTCCAGCTTCAGCCTCTGCCACTGAATTAGATAAGCTTCTTGTCGTACTACAATGGCAGGGCCTACCGGTGGTGCTGGTGTAACTGTAGGCGTGACCGGTATCACAGTCTGGTTCACTGGTGGAGTGGTAGGGTTCCCTTGCTGATTCATTAAGGTGTTAATGGTCTGCTGCTGCTTAGTAACCTGATGCTGGAGTTCAGTCACTAGATGCATCAGGTCAGGCGGTGGTACGGTCTCACTGGTTCTGTTACTACCTATTCTAGCCATGCTTTTCTTCATAAAACGACAAATAAGGCTAGTATAAGATTATTGTTGTTCCTTCTTACATTCAAGCATATTCAATCTAGAAACATTCTTTATCATAAAAAGAAAGTAAGGTATGCATAGATTTTCTTACTTGGAGGCGGCAGGAGGAAGGCTTGATGTGTGTGTAGTGGAAGGGCAAACTTTTCTCTGATACCAACCTGTAACGTCCGCCCCTCCTATCCTTAAAAAAAGGGAAAGGTGGTGCTACGAGAACATACATACATATATATATATATACCTTAACGCAATGGAACAATTTAAAACATGTAAACACATCTTACATCATGGGAGCATGCTTGGTATTCATGTGCACAACATGGCTCAAACTTTTAACTCAAGAAGTACATTATGCAATCATGCGAACTTATGGTATATAAGACTCTAGCTGGGGAATGAGCTACTAAGCAAGCATGACATTATATGAGAGAATCCTAGACTCACTACAACCTACAGCCTAACCCGTGGCATGTGAGTACGAACACCACATAAAAGCAGGTGAGCATTAACATAGGTTTTAGAGTTTACACATGGAATTTAAAGGTATGAATCGACCTGTGTAGGCATCAAACTCCAACACCCTAGAGCATGTTACATAATCCATATTGAGTCTTTAAACAAGCAAGATCGAAACATGAATTCCATGACAAGTGCTAGTGTGGAAATATTGTATTTTATAAATGAACACAAAACATAGCATATCATGTTGTACTGTACACCAAACATAAAACATAGTATGACATATTAGTATGATACTCTAGCATCAACAAGTGTAACAATGCGGAAACTTAAGACATGGGTAAATTCTTGATTCATAAGCAAGCATAAGTAACAGGATCTCTTCCACCATGCCACTGCCATACACATCTTTGCCCTCCTTCTGCTCCCTTTAGTTTAGCATGCCCTTACCCTTTTCTGCAGTATAAGGAAAACACTAAACTATAAGCATATAAGCTTTGTAAGATCCTTTCCTACTCACAAAAACCATGCGTCATGAATTGGACATAGAGAAAGTTAAACAACAACATATGGAAAGAAGATTCATATCACAAGAGTACTTCAACTTCAAGTATGGTAATTCAAGTAGACACATAATATGAGATAAATGTCTTTATGCATGAGGGATGTTTCTTTGAAAACATATATGTATAAATACTTGAACATAACTTTCAACATAAGGGCCCGGCATTGTACCACATTCATAATTTGCGCGCATCCCTTAAGTAGATACGAGGTAGCTAATCCCGACCTACTAGGGAACTATGCAACCTTCGGCCTAGGGGCAACGTAGGAGCCCATCCCAAGGACCTTTTTAGGGTCCGGTACAAGCCCATATAAAAGTAAAATAGCTTATCATGTTTCCTTTCTTTTCATAAAGAATGCTCTTAGCATCTTTTAGGCATTCCATCATTCATAAGTCATACATAACATAGGTATGCCCTAAAGGGCCTAAACATAATCATGATACATAAAGCATAATATAAAGCATACATGAATAAGGCCTAACATTATCATAAAGTAACATAGAAGCATGCCAACATTATTATGTCATTTGATGAATTATGGAATATGTTCTTGATCTCTTAAGCCAATAGGAAGCATACTTAGGGTTTTTAGCCTCCTCCTAAGCCTAAAACTAGGACTTGGCCGAAACCTTCAAGCAACTATATGTGACATAAAAGTTATATAACCTTCATATAACACATATCACATTATAGGAAATCATTAGCAAGCATAGTTGGGGGTTTAACTTGATCCTAGTCATAGTTTTAGGGCTTGGCCGAAACCTTCAAGGGGCCTACTCTATGATTTAACCAACATAACACCCAAAACAATTATACTACAGGTGAGGGGAGACTTATCTCTTTTGCTTGGTTACCACCAATCTATATACCCTTAAATTGAGAGCGATGAAGACCTCTTTGCTCTTAGGATCTCTTTTGTTCTTCTCACCTTATAAGGGGTCTTAAGTCTTCAAGAGATCTCCCTTGTGGAGCTTTCTAGGGGAGAGACCTAGATGAGATTTTTGGAAATGGGAGAGGGAGAGGGAGATTCGGTGGGGGTGGAAGAAGGAGGAAGAAGAGGACAATTTATAATGCCTTTTGTCTCTTCACAAGTGCCTCTTCACCTTCTTCACATGGTGCCTCTTCACATCCCCTACCCTTAACCACAATTTTCTTCTCCTCTCTAATAGCACAACCCTGTTGGGGCTACTGGTTATCACATGCATCATAAGACTTTGCTACCACCTAACGTCCAAGGTTCAAACCTTGGCAAATACTATATTTTTGGTTCTTTCCCTTTTATTTATTTATTTATTTTTTGAAAAGCTCACATAAAGCCATTATGAATTATACTAAAATTCCACCTACAATCCATTATGAATTGTACTAATATTTATATTAGTGTTCATGTAAAAATTGAGAGGATTTTATGGACGTTACAGATATTTTGTATCAAAAGCTAGTTTTATCCTGTTACCAAGTTCTCTAGGCATTTTGAACCTGAGTTTTTCTGAGAGTTCTAGCCCGGCGTAGAGTCTTCCAGTTTTTGCTGCTAACTTTAGATAGTCGTTGAGGTATTGGATAATATCTTTAACATTATCACAAGATAGTTCTTCTAGGTCTCTGTAAGCAGCATCCTGGATGGTTGTTGATCCTTGAGCAGGGTCTTTAGAAGAGAATACCCTCCTCATCTGAGAGAGAATATTTTGAGTTCCTTCTCGGCCTTCACCTGTTCCAATGAGGGCATCGTATTCTCTTGGGAAATGCATCCTCCATTATACCCTGGTTATTTTTTCAACCTCTCCAAGGAGGTTTTCTATGTATTCAATATTGTTATGTGCATCTGTGAATGCCTGACTTGCAACATGGTTTTTGGTAATTGATTCCCATCTTGCGAAAGTATCATCAAAGAGGCCCAATTGCTCTGGAATTACAAACATTGCTCCTCTTGTTATTGTGCTGATGGGAGGTCCCACATTTCATTGTTAATTCTGCTTTTGAATTTTCCCTTGGCCAGTCTTTGTTCATAAATTGGTTGTGGAATTAAAGGTCCCGGGTCTGCCCTTGCAGGCGGGTACCCAGGAGGTCCCATTGCCGCCTCCGCAGGTGGTCTGTATGGAGAAATAGCTATGGTACTGGATGAATATACCTGTTGTGGGGTTAGGATTTGAGAGATTTACCTTAGAATTGGATATTCCATGCCGGTTGCAATAAGCTCAGCATCTGTAGTGTCATCATCCCATGATGGATTTTCTGGCTTATAAGTATAGTAGTAATCTGGTTGTTGCGGTATTGCATAGGATACATAATAGTCATATTTACCGCTGGGTTCTCCCAAAGTATCCCATCTAGGATCCCGGCTAGGTTCCAGAAATGCCTGAATCCCATCACCTTTTGATGCGAAAGGATTAATAGAGTCATCATTTGTGGTAGAGTATGTTGGAAACGGATGGCTAGAGAGGGGGGGGGGTGAATATAGCTAATCTCTTTGACTTTAAACACTTGTGAGGTTTCTACACTCAACTTATCAGTAGCACAGCGGAAGAAGCAAAAGAAAGGAAGCAGTGCAGTAAACAAAACAGAAATGAAAGCAAGCAAGAACAACTACCAAAGTCGCTAACAAGAGGGTTTACAAGGTTCGGGGATAACTTGCCCCTACTCCTTGGCGTGCCCTTAAGGTGGGCAATCCCTTGATCGTCGGCAGATCAAGCCCCGGTGTTCACCGGATATAACGCAACCTCCTTCTCGGTGGAGAAACCTCTCCACAGCGTTTCAAACAAGGATATAGATTTAAGCTTAATGAAACACAGAGAAAAACTCTTACTTAGCACCTAGCAAGGACAAGAACACAGCGAGCATATCCTGAGCTCCACCCAGCGACGATCTCACGCAAGGACTCCCTCCTTCGTGTCTTCTCACTGTTGGACTCCAAGCCCCTTGTTCTTTCCTCCCAGCACTCACGTAAGAGTTGGTTGCTTCTCGATTGCGGTTGCTTGCTCAAAATGATGAAGACTTCAGGAACACAGCAAGCAAGTTGTGGAGAAACACAAGGCGCAACAAGAACTTCAGCAAGCTCAACACAGAAAAACTGTCGAACACTTCTCTCCTTCAGCCGAAGTCTTCTTCTCCCTTTTTGTTTCTCCACCAAGCATCAGATGACACCATCCCTGCAGCTCCCAGCTGCTCATCTGCCAACGCCAGCTACCACTGAGCTATCCCTGGACTCCCTGAGCTTCCCTCAGCCAAGCTCCAGTCTCAGCTCCAGTCTGCAGCTCGGCCGTTGCAACCTGAGATGGAAAAACGGACAAACTTGCTCCAAGGAAAGCCTCCATTGACTTCTCCTTGAGTGTTTGAATCCTCCCCTGTCACCTGCAGCTTAATCAGACTGTTAGAGCAGTAAATCACACAGTAAATCAAATATCAGAAGCAAACAGCAGTGAATCGGATACGATCAGACGCTCTGACCGCGTCTGACAGTGCAATTTGAATTAAAGTGATCGGTCACCGGACCGATCCAGGGCTTGTGGGTCGGTCACCAGACCGATCCACTGCTTCGCTGGGATTCCCAGCTCTCGCGGCTATGCACGCCTGATCGGTTACCCGACCGATCAGAGTGAAGCCTGATCGGTCACCAGACCAATCAGAGTGAAGCCTGATCGGTCACTCAGACCGATCAGGACAGATGAACAGTGATTTTTTAATCAGATCCTAAGTCCCTGATCGGTCACCGGACCGATCCAGGGTCTGATCCGCAAGGGAACTCACTCACTATCCGCTCCCTGATCGGTCACCAGACCGATCAGGGGCAAGGCAGCAAGGAAGCAGCCTGCTCCCTGATCGGTCACCGGACCGATCAGGAGCCACACAGTAGGTTCCCAACCTCACTGTGCGCTCCTTGATCGGTCACCAGTCCGATCAGACATCGCTGGATCGGTCACCAGACCGATCCACGAAGGAGCAGCGTGCCAATGTCCCTGATCGGTCACCAAACCGATCCAGGGAGTCAAACCCAGCCCTCCAAGCTAGGGTTTCATCCACCTTAGCCCTCTAAGCTAAGGATTTTTCCATCTAACTCTCCAAGTTGGGAATTTGCACCTAACCCTCCAAGTTAGGACTTTTCACCTAGCCCTCCAAGCTAGGACTTTTCACCTAGCCCTCCAAGCTAGGGCTTTTCACCCAACCCTTCCGAGTTAGAACATCATCCAACCTAGCCCTCCAAGCTAGGCACCTGATCCTCCAAGCCAGGACTTTTTCACCTAATCCTCCAAGATGGGAATTTGCACCTAACCCTCCAAGTTAGGACTTTTCACCTATCCCTCCAAGCTAGGACTTTTCACCTAGCCCTCCAAGCTAGACTTTTCACCCACCTCTTCCGAATTAGGACTTTTCATACACCTAGCCCTCCAAGCTAGGATTTTCAACACCTAACCCTCCAGATTAGGATTTTCAAACACCTAGCCCTCCAGACTAGGATTTTCCATACCATGCCTGATCCCCAATCAGGACTTAATCATAATCAAACATCATCCACCTAAACTAAAATCGGTGTCAACACCAAAACAACAATTAGGGCCAGACTACATCAACAATCTCCCCCTTTTTGTTGTTTGACAACCCGATTTTAAGTTTAGGGATTCTTAATCAGGTTTTCCAAATTTAGAATCATAGGGGAATCCAGATCCTCCCCTACAACATGATCATCCTAAACTTAACCAACCACACTCTCCCCCTTTGTCGAACACGAAAAGGGTCTAGACGGGCTGTTAAGTTCAACCATACTCCCCCTCAACCCTAGGGGTATCCCAAAACAACAAGGATTTGATTGAATATTGATAAGCATATGATCACATATGGCAAAAAGATATAGGCATGGCAAAACAGGCATATGTATCATATGAGTATGGTAGCATAAGCATGAACATGGCTATGGATCAAAAACGCAGATAATATAGCATAGCATCAACAAGAAGCATATCATCATAGGATAAAACATGCATCAAGGTTATAAAGATCAGGTCATAAAATATCCTAAGAAATAACACGATGCAAGTCACAGGCATCTAAATCTAGAGACGTGTGGCACCATACAGCCTGAGAGTCATACAAGGCAAGAGATTAGAAGGTCAAATGTCAAACAGAATAGCATCAATCGTCAGCGGCATCATCATCGGAATCATCGATATATATGATATCCCCGGGTGAAGGGCAACTGGGGAAAACATCATCAGGAAATGTATGATGATACCACTCTTCATACCATCTGTCCTGGAGTGAGCTCATCTCAGAGACATCAGATGCTAGGGCATCAAGACGGCGATCAAAAGACTGAAACTCGGAGCGGACCTCCTATCGCCAGAGCTCGAAAATGTGTAACTCGTGCTTCATCATCCGCTCTATCTCCGCAACCTGCCAGCGTAGATCAGGAGCCCACTCATCATAATCTGCAATAATAGCTGGCGGCCCCAGGTCATGAGCTGCTCTCGGTAGCTCCCCCTCGCGTCTGCGAGCCTTCCACCTAAGCCCTTGGGGCCCAAGAACAATGCCGGACTGAGCGAGCATGCGACGATCCAGACGGCAGTCCTGTCGAATCATGGGCACAATGCAGCCCTGTGAAACATCGATGCCAACCGATTCCAGCCAGGCGGTGATGATATGGCCGAATGACATATAGACTGACTGGGAGGACGGCATACAGTGGACGATGATAGAGAAATAGACCGAAGCCACTGGGTCAAAATCTAACTGCTGATGCATCCCGTAGAGCATCAAGCAGTGGAATGGTTGAATCTCATCAAGGTGTTTCGAAGTAGTTGGAAGGAGACAATTGGTGATGATTTTAAACAACACATAGTCAACAGGGGAAAGACGAAGAGCAGGAAAAGTGGGAAAGTCACGGGTGCGCTCACCAGAACCCCCTGGCCTGGGATGGCCTAGAAAGTACTCGTAGATGGAATCAGGAGTCACTCCATCGAATGGAACCGGAAGGGGATTAGGAGGATAAGGGTAGAGAAAGAAATCATTGTCTGACCGGCGACAGCCGAGAAAATCAGTGAAAATAGATCGATTAAAATCAAGATCAATACCGGCAACACGGGTCCTCCACCCCGTGCCCTCTCCACTCACCATGTTGTTATAGAATTCAGAGACCAAGTCAAGGTTGATTGGCCTCTCAAGATAAAGAATGGATTGGAGATTATAATGTGTGATAATGTGTCGGATGGTTGGGCAATGTTCATAGATGAAGGAATGGTCTATAGTTCGACATGACATTAATTTGAAATTGTGCCACTGGAATTTGAGAGCAAGACTAATACTCTGAAATCGAGTATGTTGAGGTGGTGGAGGCCTTGGAGACGGTGTAGCTATCGAAAGATCTCTGCCCTTTGAGCTTTCCACCATAGGTTCTTTACCCTTAGAAGACTTCTTAAAGAGTTGAATTAATCATACAATCATGATTTAATCAGGGAAGTGATCACACATGGTTTGAGTCGATGAACATAAGTTGAATCACAAGTTTAAGAATTGATCATCATAGGTAAGACCCAATCATAAGGTAGACGTTAGATCAAGATCAAACATAGGATAATAATGAGGTGAAAAATCGATTTGATCATTTGGTGAGAAGGTAAGGTCACGGCAAATACGAGAGGGTCACGGCACCACACCAAGAACAAACACAGGAGCATGATAAGCTTCATATACATAATTTATAAACTGTTTTGAAAGAAAAAACTGAGATCAAAACTTACTTAGGTGCCATTGGTGAGATTTCGAAGGTGGAAAAACCAAGCTTGCGTAGGAGACGCTTGCAAGACAGAGACGCAGAAGACTTCGAGCAAAAGAGAACTTGCCGGGAGCAAGAAAACGCCCGTAGAAGCCTTCGTGAGAACTCGCACGCACGCGAAAGAGGGAGACGAAAGCACTGGAGAGCTCTCGCACGAAGCAAAGGTTGCGCGAGTGGGAGGTTTTGGCGCTAGGGTTTGGCAATGAGAGGGTTTTCGCGTAGTTAATCGGTTGGTGGATCGGTCCACCAACTAGTAATTAATGCGTCTGAACGGATCACCGTTCGATCTGATCGCGCCCAGACCGATCAGGCTATAGCCTGATCAGACTGACCTGGGCCTGATCGGTCGGGTGATCGATCAGGAGAGCTCCTGATCGGTCGGCTGACTGATCAGGACACGAACAGTAGAGTCGAAGAGAAACCTCTGAGCTCCCTGATCGGTCTGTGGACCGATCACCATAGGGTGCCAGATCGGTCCGGGGAGTGCTGGTTGATTCTTCTTGTTTATAGATATTTCCAGCGTAACATCATTGTGTTCCTTGGAAGTAGGATCACTGTTGGACACCGATGTGGAGCCAAAACCTTTGTTTGCTCGCTCTGTCTCGTTTAATTTGTTTACTACAAGCATCTCTGGTAGCAGTATTCTTTCAAATATAAGCTGGGCTATGCAATCACCCTGTTCAACTGTAATATTTGTATCAGAATGATTAAATGCAAGCATGAATATTTTACCTCTATAATATGAGTCAATCACTCCTGCACCAATATGCAGTCCCTTTCTATATGCTATCCCTGATCTAGGGGTAATGCGTCCATAGCTTCCCCAAGGGATTTCCATTCGCATTCCTGTTGGAATAATTTCCCGTCCTCTTGCTGGTATTACACAACCTTCGCTGACCGCCAAATCATATCCTGCCACTCTTGGACTTTGGCATTTAGGTATAATAGTATTTGGTGATAATAAATGTACCAACACATTAGGATGTAGGTATTGTCGGTCCTCCTCCACCATTATTGGTTGGTCAAGAAGGTCCATGACGATGCCATCTTGCACAATTAATACTGCAATAGTATGGAGCTGGTATTCATCTTCATTTTCTGCACTTTCTTTGAAAGATTGTGATCTCGCGGTCTCTATGGACCTTGAAGTTCTATAATTACTAAAACTTAATGATATTGTTCCATCAATAAGATTTATTGTGTTTACCTCCATGAGTTCCATGGGAATATTTACCGTGGTAGGTCTAATAAACCACTGGCGTCCTTGTAATGTAGCTGTTGAGCATCGTCTTCCTGGTAGGGCTCTTACACTGTGGCTTGTTAAGTAGTCTACCACGCCTTGTATTTTATAGGCAAAGCATACATTAGGCGTGTTTGACAGTCTTCCCACCAGTCCTCGGGTGATTAGTAAATTTGCTTCACCATTAGTCCAATGCTCATATCCTCGAGTGAGGATGGAAACTTGAATATTCCTATAGAAATCACCAATAGTAAGCATAATGTCAGGAATGACGTAAATAAGTTGACTTCCCTTGGTGAGGTCAATTTCCATTGTTGCAAGGATTGCTTGGTCGCCTATCCATCTATTATCTCTGAAAACCACGAGTGCCATTGTTCCTTCTTCTTGCTTGTGAAGGATTTGTATTCGTACCTGGACTACCCCGAGGTGAATATACCTCATCTGGGTTTGTTGTAATCATTGGTGGCTTTCATCTTGAATAAAGGCTCTATCTACCTGGTCTCCTTCAGTTACCAGAATGGCTTCTTCTTATCCGTGCATATACACCCTGTGGTGTGCATCATCTCATCTTGAATGGTACAGAACTTTTGCAGGGACTATTGAGGCTCGTTCCTGCATTGACAATTGTAATTGCGCTTGGGGATCAATCTGCTGTTCAATAGTATGAGCTTGTGTTGGTCTCCCCATTATTTGCCTGGATAGTCTCCTTGCCACTTGCTCAGCAGTGTGCATCCTTCTCTAATTTCTTCGATATTCTCTTATTTGATCATCTATAAGAGGAGGTGGTGTCTGCTCAGTAAGGGTTCTTGATGTCATTTTAACTTGTCAAGTTCTTCTTTAAGGATCTTGTAGGGGTCTTTAAACACCCTGAGAGTGCCTCTTGGTTCTTTGGGTCGCTCCTTTGGTCCTAAAGATAAATTGCTTAGTTTAGTAATCAAATCGTCAGGTATACTTTGTACCTTAACGCCGCTTTTTGTTTGTTCAAGAAGAGTCTTTAGATCTGACTGGATATCTTTGAGGCTTTCTGCTATTTATATCTGTTAGTGATATGAGAGAAGTGTCCTAAGGCAATCGCCTTATGGTTGTAAACATTTATTTTAATAAATGATAATTCACTATTTGAGTATACATGTTTGTGTATTTGATTGGGATCTTAAACTCATCTACTGAATGTCCGCAATACAATTCACAGCATAAGAGAATTTGTGATGGGATCACAACTAGTGATTATCTCTACATGTGCAATTGTGAAGTATTGAAAATATCCCTAGTCGATGAATTGATAAAAACGGACACTATCAATTCTGTTGAGACTAGCATGGGTTATTCTCTAATCAGCTGATTCTCACTGGCTGGTGACATTGGGATGTCCGGAGATAAACATGGATGCTAGTTAAGGGAACTAGTTCATTGGAGTGACTAGCTGTAAAACTTCATATGGTAATCTATATAGATATGTCAGTGAAGTTCTTACTGCAGCTTAAGTGTGATGTTCCTTTGACTTGCGGTGTTCAAGTCATCTTGGTCATGGAGACTTATACTTTAACATCTTAAGCAAGCATCTCCAAGGAGGTGTGGACCCAGGATGATTGGGTATAAGCCGAAGTGCCCGAAGATGTTTGAACAACCTACAAAGGATTCACCACTCCTTGCGAGGAGATGTATACCCAGGCCTATCGTCGGATTGTTACTCAAAGCCTCTGGCCAGAGCATGTCATGTTTAGAGAATGAGTCTCTTAAATACATGAGAGTAATTAGAAATCCAAAGGACGAGAAAGACACTACTTGGGCTAGGTGTGACGTAGTCAGCCTAGTGGGGACTGACACATACAGACCATGTCCTGAACCAAGCGGGTATAAGATGGTGAAGGGAATGAGGCACGATTCATTAGAGCTGCTGAAGGGTTTCAGAATCACTTCTGAGGTCAACCGTTGATCTTTCGATTAATTGGGGGTCATGATGTACTACTAGGTGCCACTCATGATCGTTCTATAATTGGTTGATTATAGACGGCCAACATAAATCGAAAGCCTATTTAGTCACACGCTCTACGGGTAATCCGAGGGATTTAAAACGAGTTGAAAATTGGATTTTCCAATCAAGAGAAATAAGTCGAATCTGAGTTAATCAGAGGCGCAACGGAAGCTAAAAATGGCTAAGTCTTTTGAAGGCTTATTGGGCGAATTAAATGAGTTTAATTCGCGAATGGTTCGGCTCGGTTTGGCCGGCCAAAGTGGGTGCCAACCCCCTTTGGTTTGGCCGGCCACCATCATGGGGAGAAACCAATTTATTTGGTTTAATTAATAAAATAAATCTAGCGCGATTTGTTTTATAAATTATGGATAAATAAATTTGTATAAAGAAATTTATATAAATAAATTTATAGAAATTTATTCTTTTTATGGAAATTAAAATGATCCATGGAATGTTTTATTTTAATTTTATAAAATTAATTATGAATTGATTTTTCCATAATAAGAAAGTTTATAAATTTCTTGTAAAATTTATTCCATAATAAAAGGAGAGATGTATTTGTTTTATTATAAAGTTAGTTATAATAAAACTTGGCTTAAACGGAATAATTCATAAAGAAAATTTATAGGATAAATTTCTTATGAAAAATTCCGTTGAAGGAGAGACTTGGCAAGGGAGAGGCTACTATATAAAGGAACCAAAGGCAAGCCTTGAATTCCCAATAGAGTAATCAAGAGATTAATTCTCTCCCTCTCTCTCTCTTATTCTCTTCCTCCCCTTCTCCTTCCCACCTAGGGCCGGTGCCTCCTCCTCCTAGGGCCGGTGCACCCTCTTCTCCAAGAATTGGCGTGAGCAACCTCCATCAAGAAGGAGCCAAAGAAGAAGAAGAAGAAGCGGAACGCAACTCCTTCCTTCCCGGAATTTAGATTCTGTTTCTTGGTGGTTAGTTTCCTTTCTTCTCTCTTGATCTTCTAGTTGGGCCTTTAGAGAATCTAGTAGTTCTCGTCGGCACAAAATTCGTGGCTTTGCGAAGTCATCCCGAAGAGAACTCGGCGTGGACGCGAATAGAGGCGGAGCTTCCAAGGGACGCTACGGTTGGATCTCGTCCCTTACTTCGAGTTACGCGAGGTACTAAGTAAATTAGTTTACTTTTCCGCATAGTTTTAATTTATGATCATGTCCACACATCATAAGGTTGCATGCTAGATACGTGGTTAAAATAATTTGAGAAATTATTTTATGCTAATTCTTCCGCTGTACGTAAAAATTGAAAATTTTACGAACCCGTATCCTTGTCAACATGCACCCGGTCCCAACAGTATCAGTACTTGGAGCTGCGTATTGTTTTGCTTGATTATGGTAGCAATTCCACTTGGACCTTGATACTCACTAGGTTTAGTGAACCCGAGAGAAGGAGGTTCAATTTGTTCTGTTGCCCAGACTGCATCCTTGTAGGAACTTGTGCTTTTGGTGAAATGATGATTGCTCATAGAACAAAGAAAAGTACCTACTAACTCTCCCATTTATACTAAAAGACTTTGCTGTCCTCATAATGTCATACATTTGACTCTTATATCCTCCACATGTCTATCAAAAGCTCTTGCTAGAAGGGCCTTCTTGAAATGATCTGCCAGGCTATCCCCTGATATAATCTTGGCGACAACAACTTCTCCTCGTTTTATGATTTCTCGTATCAGGTGGTACTTGCGCTCTATGTGTTTACTCGCCTTATGGGCTCTTGATTCCATCGAGTTTCAACAACACCACTATTATCACAATGAATTGTGATAACTCTGGGCAAACCAGGAATCATATCTAAGTCCATCATGAAGTTCCTGAGCCATACAACTTCCTTGGCCGCCTCAGAGGCTGCCACATACTCAGCTTCCATGATGAAGTCTACCACGCATTTCTGCTTGACACTCCCCCATACTATGGCTCCACCTCCTAAAGTAAATACATACCCCGAGGTAGACTTACTTTTATCCCTATCTGATTGGAAGTCTTAATCCGTATAACCCACAGGGAGTAATTGGTCTACCTGGTAAACTAGCATATAATCCCTAGTCCTTCTCAAGTACTTCAATATATGCTTTACCACAGTCCAATGTCCCTGACTTGGGTTACTCTGATATCTGCTAACCATGCCCAAGACAAAGCAGATATCCGGTATCGTACATAGCATAGCATACACGAGGCTTCCTATAACCGAAGCATAAGGAACCGCCTTCATCTCCTCTATCTCCTTTGATATTTTAGGACACATCTCCTTAGATAAAGGAACTCGATGCCTGAAAGGTAGAAAATCTTTCTTGGAGTTTTCCATGCTAAAACGAGATAGGACAGTGTCTATGTATGAAACTTGAGATAAGCATAGCATCCTTTTCTGGCGATCCCTTATAACCTTGATCTTAAGGATGTGTCCCGCTTCTCCCAATTCCTTCATATCAGACTGATTGGACAACCATACCCTTACGTTTGATAATACTTTGCCATTGTTGCTAATGAGCAAAATATCATCTACATATAGTATAAAAAAAACCACTACGTTTCTGTCACATATACACAAGACTTATCCAGACTCTGAATAAATCTATATAACTGGATTACCTAATCAAACCGGAGTGCATCGTCATATGTCCAAGGATCAGGTTCATGTTCGCCAAGGACCAAGCTCGACGACTCACCCAAGTACATGAATCTATCAGGTTGTCTGACAATCTTCCCACTATGATGAGGTACTTCTTGTGTATCCTATGTGACACGTGGTGCAGTTATTTGTGATATGTCCTCTTGTACCATTGGTACTAAAGTTGGAACTTCACCTCTTAATTCCTCAAGAATAATCCTACTCATGGGCTTGTGGTTCATCACATAGTCTTCCTCTAAAAATTGGGCATTCGTGCTAACGATCACCCTCTGATCTTTAAGACTATAGAATAAACCACCTTTCGTTCCTCTAGGATAACCTATGAACAAGTGTACTTCTGTACAAAATTCTAACTTATCAGTATCTCCCTTCAGCACATGTGCTGGACTACACCAAATCTGAATATGTTTTAGACTAGGCATTCACCTAGTCCACAATTCTGTGGGAATAGAGGGTACTGACTTAGATGGTACTAAGTTCAGTATGTACGCTGTCATTTCCAGAGCATATCCCCAGAACGAATCTGTCAACTCGGAGTAACTCATCATCGATCTAACCATCTCCATCAGAGTCATATTCCTTCACTTTGTTACACCGTTCTGTTGGGGCGTACCAGGTGCAGACAATTGAGATTGAATCCCAGCCTCTGATGAGTAATTCCTAAACTCTCCCAAGAAGTACTCACCACCACAATCAGATCGTAGTGTTGATACTTTTACCTTGATGTTTCTCCACATCAGCCTTGAATTCTTTAAACTTATCAAAGAATTCAGACTTACGACGCATCTAGTAAATATACTCATACCTTGAATAATCGTCTATGAAAGAGATGAAATATTCAAAGCCACCTCTAGCTTGGAGAGACATAGGACCACACAAATCAGAATGAACCAATTCCAACACATCTTTGGCTCTATACCCCTTGTCCTTGAAAGGCCTCTTGGTCATCTTACCTTCCATGCAAGATTCACAGGTTGGGAAGTCTTCCACCAACAATTAACCCAAGGGCTCATCGGCTATCAACCTTTGAATCCTACTAAGGTCAATATAACCAAGTCTTAGATGCCAAAGATATGTTTGGTTCATCTTCGAAGGTTTTTTTCTCTTATGGTTTAATGATGAGTTATTTACTTCTATTTGCATCGTGGGAGATTTTGGTTCTAAAGTGTATAAATTACCAATCATTGCACCAGAACAGATAATCTCTCTATTCCTTTTTATAACAACTCTGTAATTAAAAGAAATAGAATACTCATTCTTTATTAATTTAGAAACTGAAACAAGGTTCTTTCTAAAAGAAGGTACATAAAGGCAATTTCTTAAAACCAAAACTTTATTCCTATCAAACGATAAATAAATGTCTCCCACTGCAACAACTGTCACCTCCGTAGCATTGCCCATGTAGACGGTAATCTCTCAATCAGCTAGTCATTGGGTTTCCTGGAACCCCTGCAAAGAATTGCATATATGATCAGTGGCTCCCGTATCTACACACCAAGTACCGGTAGATAACACCGCTAAACATGATTCAACGAATAAACAAAAAGATAGAGGGGGGGGGTGAATATCGATCGATAAATTTTCGAAAAAACTAAGAGTAATTGCGTAGCGAAAAAGCAAAACAATCGCTAACACGTATGTTTTTATTTGGTTTGGAGTCGCAGTCGGCTCCTACTCCAAGGCCCACGGTCCTTAACCGCTTACGACGGGCAATTCTATATTGCGTAAAAATGTTACAACTTGGGTACAAATATAGAATTTAAAATACAACAATTTAACCGAAAGTTATACCGATGACCGGAAGATTGGAGTGTCGTAGCCGCGGGTTGTCGTTGGCGCTTGAATCTTGAGCATGGAGCGTTTCGGAGCAAAGCGCTTGTTAGAATGCGTTGAAAGAAGTTGTATTGAAGCCAAGGGGGTCAACCCCTATTTATACTCGTAGTTGGGGCGCCTGTGTTGAAGGGGGTGCCTGACACGTGGCCCTCACTGCGCGAAACTCAATCCACAGACTTGGCCAGCGCTTATCCCCTCAACCAAGCCGCTTGAGCTAACTGGGGCGCCTGTGTTAACACAGGCGCCTCATATGCAGTCTTGAGGCTTTGTTCGAGTGGTTCTCGAATTGCCCTTTGTCTGAGGCGCCTGTCTCAACACAGGCGCCTAGTCAAGCAGGGCACCTCACTCCATTGAGGTGCCTGGGACCAGAAACCTTCATCCCTTCATTTCTGCAACCAGGGTTAGTTCCAAAACACAAGTAACATATAAATAATATAGATTTAAGCATGATTTATAGCCTGAGCTGTCTTGGTTCTGACTTTGGGCTTCCCAAATGGAACCCTAGGTCGAACCGACGCCTAATGTTCCCTCCTACGGGGAACGCGTCCTCACCTACTCCTCTAAGGAGATTTTACCTGTTTGCCAACCGGCTCCTCCGGTTGGACTTTTGCCCAATCCCCTGGATCAGGTCTTCGTGCCCAGTCTACAACCAGGACTTATTGCCCAACTTCACTCACCAGGTCTTCGGTGCCTAGCCCTCGGCCAGGACTTAGTGCCTAGCTTCACTCACTAGGTCTTCGGTGCCCAGTCCACGACCAGGACTTATTGCCCAACCTCTTGTCAGGACTTAGGTACCCAGCCCGCAGTCAGGACTTAGTGCCCAATTCTTAGAACTAGGAGTTCGTGCCTAGTGTACTTAGGACTTTTCTTGCACACTTGATTAAGATTGTCAGATCACAACAAAATCTTAACTTCTAAACCCTTTTCCATTATCAAATCACAGGTTTGACTTTGGTGCTTCCAGCACCAACAATCTCTCCCTTTTTGATTTATGGCAACACGGTTCAAAAAGTTAAGTTAAGAAGCATTTAAAGCATATCTAACAAACAAGATTATCTTTAAGAGATACCTAAAAAAATATAAGCTCCCCCTGAAAAAGTTCTCCCCCTGAAATTTTCAATGATATGCAGTTTTGAAAGACTAAGAGTTTTGTAAACAGAGCAAAGCATTTTGGTTTTGTCTAAGTGTTTTTTCAAAATCCAGCAAAGCATTTGCACGCAAACCTTTTACACTTAGACAATATTTACTTTTGAAAGGTTTTACAAGCTCAAAAAAACTTTTACTTCAACCAGGCTTTAAACCAATTTTTGCAAAGAAAAAAAATTCCTTAGCAAAAAAAAATTTCACTTGAGAAAGAATTTTCCTTAAAAAATTTACATAGCCAAAAAACTTTTCCCTTAAAAAGTTTCGACTTTTGCACACATAGAAAAAACATTTGTTTAAGAATAATTTATGCATTTGTAAAACATTTTGAAAAACATTTTTACTTGGAAAAATACCTACGAAATTTTGCTTAGAGACAAAAAGCTTGTGCTCAAATAAAATTTTGTTCACTAAGGAAAATTTTATTTAGAAATATTTTGCCAAAAGTTTCAAAAAGTTTTTGTAATGACCCGGCCCATTTGGCGGCCCATTCGGCGACCCTTTTTTTTCTATGGGTCGTCGACCGTCGACCGTCGATCATCGACCGTGCCGTTACTCACTAGGACTTCCCACCCCTGGCCAGTGGATTTTTGCCTTCCCCAGGATTCAAACTCTAGACCTCTAGGCTTAAGTACTAGTTCTTTATGAATTCTGGTAATCAATTGAGTCTCAATTGGTTACCAGAATTCATAAAGAACTAGTACTTAAGGCTGGAGGTCTAGAGTTCGAATCTTGGGGAAGGCAAAAATCCACTGGCCAGGGGTGGAAAGTCCTAGTGAGTAACGGCACGGTTGACGGTCGACGACCCACAGAAAAATAATGGGCAGCCGAATGGGCCGCCAAATGGGCCGGGTCATTACAATAAAAATGCGCCTTTTTATTTTAACGACCCGGCCCATTTGGAGGCCCCCTTATTTTTCTATGGGTCGTCGACCGTCGACCGTGTCGTTACCTTACTAGGTCTTCCCACCCCTGGTCAGTGGATTTTTACCTTCCCCAGGATTCGAACCCTAGACCTCCAAGCTTAAGTACTTTAGCTTAGAGGTCTAGAGTTCGAATCCTGGGGAAGGCAAAAATCCACTGGCCAGGGGTGGGAAGACCTAGTAAGGTAACGACACAGTCGACGGTCGACGGTCGACGACCCACGGAAAAATAAGGGGTCGCCGAATGGGCCGCCAAATGGGCCGCCAAATGGTGCGGGTCGTTACATTTACCTTGTGTATTTTTAAGGATCTCCAGTCCGGACTGGATGATGATCCACATGTCCACCTAAATTTTCAGGTGGACCTCCATCCTGCTCTTCTAGTAGGAGAAATCTTCTCTTGAGAAGAGTGGTGGCCTCGCGGTGTTGTAGCCTTCTTGCATGGCCATAGAAATTTTTAATCTGAAAAAAACAAGAAACTTTGTTCCAAGACTGAGTCTTGGATTAGCAGTGCGGTATGAAAAAGAAATGAAAATCGAGTGGTGTTGCATCAACCTCGAATATCGAGAAATTCATGAACGATAGAAATTTTACGAACGAAAGAACGAAAGAAAATCTGAAAATTGCTCAATTGGTGGTTGCACCAGATTTGAGCAACCTTGCTCTAATACCACTTGTGGGATCGTTTAGAATCGATAGAGGGGGGGTGAATATCGATAAAAATAAATTCGAATACGTAAGAGCAATGCGCAACGGAAAATACAACAATAGTAACGCTGTTTGTTTTTACTTGGTACGGAGTCTGTAACAGCTCCTACTCAAAGTCGCACGGTCCTTGACCGTTTTTGTTGGGTAATTCTATATTTTGGAAAAGGTATTACAAAATTTTAATTAACGAATATAGAACTGAAAACAGTTTGAAATTATACCGACGATCGGAAGAAATCTGAAGAACGGAGCAATAGGTCATCGATCTTGAGCGTTGTTGAAGCTTGGAACTCGAGCACGGAGGAAATGAACTGAGCATTTGAGTGCTTGAGTTGAGAGAAGTCTTATTTGGAAGCAGGGGGATGAACCCCCTTTTATACTAGTGTCTAGGGCGCCTATGTTCGATGGGGCGCCTGCCACGTTAGCCATTTTGGGGCAAGCTTATCCGCAGACTCGGCCAATGTCTATCCCCTGTCCAGGGCGCTTGGGACGTCTAGGGCGCCTGACTGCTCACGGGCGCCTCACATGCTGACATGGCAACCTGCCAGCTCAGCTTCACAGCCTCAGGATAAAATCCCATGTGGGGCGCCTGTATCAACATAGGCGCTTGGGTTCTCATGTGCTTGAGCCCTCTCAGGCGCTTGGATGCAGAAACTCGAATCTCTTGCTCCTGCAACCAGGGTTAGTTCTAGAACAGCAGTAATAATAAAATCAAGTAGAAATAACAACCTGCATTGTCTTAGTTCTGACTTTGGGTTTCTAAATGGAACCCTAGGTCGAACCGACGCCTACTGTTCCCTCTTCCGGGGAATGCGTTCTCACCTACTCCACTCAGGAGAAGTTAGCTTTCATTAATCGGCTCCTCCGGTTGGACTTTTGCTCGGCCTCCGAGACTGCCGGATCTCAAGACGTCCGTTCCTCGACCCGTCTCTACTTCTGTCTGCAGCTCCCACTCGACTAAGACTTTTGCCCGATCTTTTGGATCAGTATTTCGGTGCGCAGTCCATGACCAGGACTTATTACTCAACCCTTAGTCAGGTCTTCGGTGCCTAGTCCACGACCAAGACTTATTGCTCAACCATGCAGGTTAAGACTTCGTGCCTAGCTTACCTAGGACTTTCCTGCACACTTAATAGATTCATTAGATGACACTTTAACCTTAACTTTGAACCCTTTGCCATTATCAAAACCCAAGTTCGATCTGGTGCTTCCGGCACCAACAGTTTTTATAGTGTCCTCTCTCCCAGCACTTGAAACAACTAATATGGAATTTAAAAATAGACATAATTTAAAATGTTCCTGTATTCACCCTTGCTCCTCCTCAATTTCTGATTTCATTGCTCCTTCGGTTGTTAGTCCGGTGAAGAGAATTCTTGCTCTGATACCACTTATAGGATCAGTGTCGGTCGATAGAGGGGAGGGGTGAATTGTAAACGCCCGACCTTATATCTACCCTAAAGGCGGGGTTACGGGTCCATACACTCATATCATTTTATCATGTTAAGCATGTATATCCAAACAAAACAGTTACTATACAAGAAATGTAGTAAGCATGCTTATTGAAGACTAATTTACCAAGCAAGGTTTTTCATTTCTTTTATATCTACATGCATTTACAACCTAATAGGAGGATCATTTAACACACTATAGCATGGAATCTCAAGTAAGAATATAGTAAGAGTTATCTAGTCTTAGGTACATGCAAAAGAGGCATTCATAAGAAACAGAAAATAGTAAATATCTAGCATTTTACTTAGCATGCATACTACAAAATTTAGACATTAATGATAGTGTTATCTAGCATGACATAGGTTCCATATCTCTAACTTAATCACAGTAGAGTAGTCATGATCATCACACATTCAGAGTATAGCAATACAATTTCAATCTTTCATTGGAAGCAGTTTAGATTCTAGACAAAAACAAGGTAGATAGAATCTTTCGTTCTTTCCCGAGCCATCACCACACACATCCTCTAGCCTTCCCTCTGCCTCTTCCTTTAGTTCAAGTATTTCTTACCGCTATCTGTAGCATAAGAAAAACAACATGAACTAGTAAGCAAAACATGCTTAGTAAGAATCCGGGCCTACTCGCAAAACCATATCGATACATCATATCATGTACTCAGTAATCAAAATAGATCAAGATTATAAGCATCATAAGCATCTCATCAAGCATCATAAACATCACATCAAATATCTCTAAGTACTTTACAGAACAAGATTATCTCATAATGAGAAATGTTTTTCAAAAGGTTCCATATAGGTAAGTACTTGAAAATACAATATCTCCCAGGGCCCAGTTGTAGTACCACATCATGCGCGTTCCCTAATAAATTGGGGTAGCGAGCCACCAATCTAATTAGAGCAGGACCCTTCCGTCCTACCAATGCCATGACCTTCAGTTAACATGCACATTGGATTTGTTTAACGACCCCTTCCGAGTCGGGTACACAACTTTCCAAAGTAAAGTAATTTATCATGCAATTACTCATATATGTATATGCCTAAAGGTACTCTTAATCACTTCTCAAAGGGACACACCACACATTCGGGTGCTCTTGATCCCCTAGGGACACACCACACATTCGGGTGCTCTTGATCCCAGTTCAATAGAGTATCCTTTTTCTTTAAGCATAATATCAACCACATCTCAACCACATCATGTTCATGTCATAAGAGTGCCCCATGGGCTATAAGGCATGCTTTTATACCTAACAAGATAGGTCACATAATTTATACACACATCATATAAGTGTAGCATGCTTCATGGTTTCATTAAGGACTTCCCAACCCTAGGACTAGGGTTGGCCGAAAGTCACATGTAAGGAAATTTGGTTTTCCAATCAAGCATTCATTCAAGCATTCTTACAAACACTTCACTTATACCATTAAGCATGGATATATCATAAGGAAAATCATACAACCTTAAATCCTAATTCCCTTAGGGTTGGCCGAAACCTTGTAGGGTACCAAACCCTAATTTTTATCCTTCCACAAATTGTAAACATCACATATGAGTATACCCTAGCTCTTAAGGGTTATTTTCATGTAATGAAAAGTTGCCAAGCACATCCCTTAGGAAGTGGCCGAAACCCACACAAGGACAACCCTAGGTTTTTGTTCTTGACACCATGAAGAAAAATCCATCTACATGTATACCCTAAGTCCCAAAGTCTTCCCATGCATCAAAGTTGGATCAAACCTTTCTCTTGGACCCCCAATCCTAGGGTGGCCGAAACTTCTACAAGGAAGATCCTTGTGATTTTTCAAAAGAAACACACAAACAAACATTTAATAGCAATTATACTGCGGGCGAGAGGACACTTACATCCTAGCGCTGGAATTTAACCTTCTTTAAATCGTAGGGTACCCTACACTTGGAGGGTATGCGAAGATCCTTTTCTTCCAAATCTTCTCTCTAGTATTCCTTGGTCTTGGTAGAGAGCAATGGCTCTTGGACTCTCCTTCTTGTAATTGCCCTAGGGTTAAAATTTCGAAAGGGAAGGGGGAAGGCTAGGCTCGGCAAGGAAGAAGAAGAAGGGAGGAAGAAGAATGAAAAAAAAGAAACTTCTTTCTAACTTCCTTCTCTTACTCTTATTTATACACCTCTTGTGAAAAGACATGTCTCTTCTTTGCCCAAGCCTTAACACGCATGTCTCCCCTTCTCCTAACACGAAACACCCATTAGAGCATCTGGTTAGGAAGGAGTTAGTGCAAGTGATAGGTTCAAGGTTTGATCCTTGCTTCCTCCACTTTGCACTTTCTTTTTATTACCTCTTAATAATTCATTTCCAAGCCTATCATGGAATTTCATAATATTAATAATATTTCATGAATCAATATTTCATGATAATATTTCATGATAATAATATTTCATAAATATAATATTTCATGCTAATATTTCATGATAATAATATTTCATGAATATAATATTTCATGTATTCATGACATTTCATAGCATGTGATTGCATGAAATTTATATCATTTCATTATAACCATTTTCATACATTGTCATGATTTTACATTGACAAATTTGGGGTGTTACATGAATATCAACTCGAACTTTTTGCGAAATCTTGTCATTCGATCGTCTTTCTATCAATGTTAGTATGTAGCAGAATATAAAATAAAATAAAGACGGTAGACAAGCGAGTTTATTTACATGGTTCTCAACCCCCCAGGGTTAGTACATCCTGATAGATTGTCTTTGGCGTACTAGAGGGGGGTGAATAACACTTTTTCATTTTGAATCTCTTCACCTACGTTGTTAGTTGCACAACGGAAACAATGACATGTAAAATAAATATGAATACAATGCTAACAACTTGATTTACTTGGTATCCACCCTGGACGGGTGACAAATCCAAGAATCCTTCGGTGGATTAACCCCCGGATAACCTCCGGCTAGATCTGTCACTCCTTGTGGGTGGAGAAACCTCGCCACATCACTTCGGACACTCTCTGATCACAATAGACTACTAACTTACTTTACCCAAGCAAGTTTCGTCAAGCAAGATAGTAGGAAATGAGCCCCTTTAAATAGGGCTCGAATCTGAAACAGTCGCTACCAGTCGACTGCCCCTGGGGCAGTCTACTGGTCCCACTCAGATTCGACCGTTACAGCATAACGTTCGAATCTGCCAGCCTGTTTCAGCCTATACCAGTCGACTGCCCCTGGGCCAGTCGACTGGGACACACTTAAGCCTAGGGTTTTACTCCAGAGTACAAGTCTCTCCGCACTCAAACCCTCCCGGCTTAACCCCTGAGTATAAACACACATACTCAGACCCTCTCAACTCAGTTGACTCTTCTCCAGCAGTCTTGACTGTTGCCTTCACGCCCACTTCATCTTTGGCCCTCGTCCCTCAGATGCGCACGCAAGCCTCCAGCTTGCCTCCATGCCATCCTTCACGTACGCCTCGAAGTCCGTGTCCCTCGGCTCATCATCCCTGCTATCCAATGGTCCCTCGGATGCGCACGTAAGCCTCCAGCTTACCTCCATGCCATCCTTCACCTGAAGACATCAACCAAGTCCATATGTACCTATACACCTGCACACTCATGTACACATATGAGAACAACACAAATCCTAACATAACCATATTGCCCACACATCAAAATATCATGATCCTCCAGATCATCTCAAGGCCGATTGCCCCAATAATCTCCCCCTTTTTGATGTGTGGCAATATGTTAAGTTAGGTAAACATATAGCAATGATAATAGCAAAAGCAATTGTAAAATCAAAGCATAACACACAAGAGGCAACCTCCCCCTTAACCTATGCTTTCTCCCAAATTTCAATTCTTATTGCTAACCTCAAAGTTAAGTTTTCCCAAAACTAACTCCATAGTATCAAAGTTAAGTTTCAACCCAAACCTAACTTAACACCCAAGTTCTCCCCCTTTGACACCATCAAAAGATTGCCCCAAGCAACTCTACCCTTGGTGCTAAATAGAACTAAACCAGATTTCTGAAAAACCCCTCAGAAATCACAAACTCCCATTCTGCCCACACTACCAGTCGACTGCCCCTGGGGCAGTCGGCTGATACAGCAGGTTTCAGAATTTCAGTCGAAATTCAGAAATGAATAAAAAATTCCAGAAAATCTGGAAAAATGTGAAACTTTGCAAGCACGATTGTTAAGGTATTCCCTACCCTAGAAAAATTTGGTCCATGAAAAATATCAACCATGCTTGACTTTTGGTACAAACTCAAAGCTTCTCAAATAAAGTCAACTTTGTATCAACATAGAGTTCGAATCATGGTATCCTATATTTGTCATTGTCTAGCAACTCCATTTGACATTTAAAATGATTCCCAACCTCCCCTTATTCATATAAATGTATCCATTTTGACAAGAGCTCTCCCCCCTTTTTTTTCTTGAGTCTAAATGATCATCCCTTTTACATATAACACCATTTTGATTTCCAATCAACCCATATTAGATAATATAACAATATAAAATTTCAAACATATCATGAACACATGAATAACGATCATAAAAGAAAGCAATTTTCAAAACATCACTTAGCATGATAAAATTTCAATAACCCAATAGAAAACTAAAGAAACAAGTCACATGCCATAAATCTACAAAATGGAGTAATACATAGATGGTTCATGCAATAAACATAGGCATAGCCATGACATATGGCCTAAAATAGTGTCTAGGGCCAAAATGGCCGGAAAACATCCAAATAAATACAAACATCAGAATATAAAGCATTTGAGAGGTATAATAGAACATCAAAACAAAACACTCTCAACACTAGAATCACTCTCAAAAGCTGCATCCACTGGTCAGAAGAACATGTGATCGTCACCGCCTGGGGGAGGAGGAGGAGGAGGAGGAGGAGGAGGACCCTGAAAAGCAAGATGCCACTGCTGTATCATCTCGTACATCTCATCTTGGCGGCTGGTAATCCTATCAACTTTTGTCTCAAGCCTCTACTCCGTCTGCCGAAGTCCGTGAATATCCTCACGAATAATGTGAGCCTCCTCCTGAAGGCTGTGGACATCGGATTGAAGCTGGGTGAACTCTACATGTGTGACCAGCTCGCCAGGCTCTTCATCTGCGTCAGCGGCCTCCGGGCGCTCCCTCCAAACAAAGGTCCCTTGCCTACTCTCAATACCTGCCAAGGACAGTTGGCGTGTGCCAATCTGATCATAGTCCTTGGACAGGTGGCTGACCTGACCACCGGTGACACGAATACCGAATCGTAACTGGAAAAACTCAGTCAACATATGGCAGAAAGGCATATAGATTTTCCCATTAACACTCTGGGAAAAGTGACAAATCGAGGCAAATACATGCAAAGACACATCTATGCTCAACCGTCGCTCAAGAGCATACATCATTACTAAGTGAGGCAATCGAATCCTTGCCCTCCCCTTAGTAACAATGGGTAGGATACATTCTACAACAATTTTATATAGAACATGGCTAAATGGACTCATGGGCTTTGCATCAAAGGTACGCTCAGATTCATGCCTGTGTCTTCTAAAGTAGTGCAGATGAATCTGATCGATGGTGATGTTTGGAAACTCAAGCGGCTCAATCACATTGGGAAAGTAGGTATTGACATTGTTTGAAGCCCTACACTCTAAGAAACTGGCTAAAATCATGGCTGTGAAGGGAATGGTAACGCCGGCTACTTTTGATTCATAAATATTATTTTCTGAATCAATACAAGTCAAATTTGCATAGAACTCCTTGCATAGATCAATGTTAATGTCATGTTGGCAGTATACCAATTGTTCTATGCCAAAGTGAGTCACCATCTCAATAATTTGTGGCCCTTTCTCTTCGAAATAGGTTTTGTTAAGGTACCGACAAGGCAATGGAACAAACTCATTCTCTTCAAATCTCTTTTTACACTCTAAGCTCCTAAATATTGACTCTTCTGGAGCTTGTGGACCTGGTCGGGATGAACCTTCACCCCTAGACCTCTTAGACACACCCCTAATATCCCAAACACATGCATGCATACCAAGATAACCCCCCAAAAGAGAAAATACTAAAGAAAACATACACAAAACATCATATTAGTATCAATACAAAGTTTAAATGGAGAAATAAACCTTAAATCATTATACATCTTTGCTAATCTTTTCATGTTGTTGGTTTTGAGAAAATGGCTTGAGAAGAGAGGTTTTCCACCAACCCTAGAGGTAGATCGGAGTTAGAGGAGGACTTAGAGACTGATTTTAGGGCTTGAAAGGACCTAAGATTGAAGGAGGAGCTTGAGAGAGGTGATGATTGCCGGGAAATCGCCAAAACCCTAGAGTTTGGCTTCCCCCCGGTGCACCCTTTCCTTTTATAAAACCTGCGTACCAGTCGACTGCCCCTGGGGCAGTCGACTGGGCCAGAGTGTAATTACATTCTGTGGGTTTTACCAGTCGACTGGCATCCAGCCAGTCGACTGGTGTCTGATATTCTGAATTTCAGATTTTCAATCCAAACTTCAGAAATGCCTAACTAATTCCATAAATTTCCAAAAATTATGAAATTTTATGGATGGATTTGTGGATCCTAAGTCTACTTGGGAAAAATATAATTTCAATCAAAATTATCCCGAATTCCAAGACTGGTACAAACTCCAAGTTTCTTTAAAATGTATCATGAAACCTTTCCAAAAGTTCTAACTTTGACCTCACCTTGATGCTCCTTCCCATACTCATTCATAATCCATTCTTAGCATCAATTTATATGGTAGTTAGGCATTAAAACCAATTTCTCCATTAAAATCCCAATTTCTTCCTTTTATTCCATAATTCTCCCTTTAGTGTGCCAATTCTCTAGGATTAAGACCAACCTTAGCCTTTTGAACCTCTTGGCACACCCTATAGTCTTCCTCAATCTCCTAGGAGGAAACCACCTGAGATCCATTGACCATGGAACCCATTTTGGCTTTTAGAGCTCTCCCTTGAGCTCCTAGCCTTAGTTACCTCCCTAGTCAACTCATCTACAAAGGCAAGACCACACCGGTGCTCCTCCGGTGCCTCTTGACCTTCCACTATCACTCTCTTGACCCTATAGACCTTTTTCTTGGTCAATTTCTTTTCTTTTCCTTCAAATGACTTTTCTTTGCCATTTTTGACTTTTTCTCTACTATAGTTATAGGACATCCTTGAATACGACATTCTATCAGTATTAGCCCTCCTAGGGTGGTACCCTAGACCCGACCTATCATCCCTATGATTTTGGTCCTTTGATATCATGTTCAATATCTTGGATCCTTGAATGCCTCTACCTAGGTTTCTTTCTAACTTATCAAGTTTTGCTCTTAAAACTTGATTTTCCTTTTGTAACTTCCTAACCCTAGGATACTAGACCTAATTTGATCATTTCTAGGTCTACCTATTTTTCTAGGCACATTTCTCCCTTTCTTAGAGTTTATGCCTTGATCCTTATTTCTAGAGATCCTAGATTTATCATGTGTAACGCCCGCCTTTCTACACATCTTACGGTGTGGCGAGAGGCGGCGTTACGCTAACATACATAGGCATGTCAACATCTAGATGCAGCGGAATAATTTTTTTTCTTTATACACATGCGTTTTACCATGTAACTAATACTTGAACATGTATATATGCCTTAACCTATCGTTCTTGAACATGGTAGCATTGTAACTTATCATATTAACAGCATAACATTCCTTACCTTATCCATAAGCATCAGAAGTAGCAAGTAACTTATCCATGAGCATCATAAGTAGCAAGTAACTTATCCATAAGCATCATAAGTAGCAGGTATCTTATCCTAAGTATAGCATAAAATCTAAAGAGGCGTTTCAAAACACAAGACATAATAGAAGATTCTTTTTCCTCTTTCCTTTGCCATGTCACTACCACACACACGCTTTTGGCCCCTCCTGCTGCTTCACCTAATAACCCCTTGTTTGATCTGCGGTATAAGAATATAAGACTATAAGCACATAGGCTTAGTAAGACCCTTTCCTACTCACTAAAAACCATACGTCATATCATACATAAACATATGAAACATTCAACATAGCATAATTCTGAACATAAAACATAAGCTTACTCTTAACGTAAAACATGGGCATCACATAATTATCATTGCATAATTCTTAACATAAACATAAGCATAAACATACTTATCATGGCATATTTCTTAACATGAACATTAGCATAATCATACTTATCATGACATATTTCTTAACATGAACATAAGCATAAACATACTTATCATGGCATATTTCTTAACATGAATATAAGCATAAACATACTTATCATGGCATATTTCTTAACATGAACATAAGCATAATCATACTTATCATGGCATAATGCATAGCATGAATGAATGCATGAGTCAAATGCATATACATAAGGATGCTTAATTAAAATCATACTTTTAAATACTTAAACATAATCATAACATCATTGGGGTCCCCGGCTTGTACCACATACATACATCATAAGCGCGCATCCCTAAGTAAATACGAGGTAGCGAGCCCCGACCTACTAGGGTAGGAACAACTACAGTAGTTCCAAAAACCGGGGCGTTCTTAAGGTGCCCATCCCTGTTGGACAGCTACGGTAGTCCCAGAACCGTGGACAGCTTCGGTAGTCCAGAACCGAGGCGTTCTTAAGGTGCCCATCCCTTGGACCCTTACTTTGGTCCGGTACTAGCCCATTCATAAAGTAAAATAACTTCACATGCTTCATCTTTCATAAAACATACATAGCATAAACATAATCTTGTTTCATGAAGCATAGCATAAGAGTAGGAATAGCTGCGGTAGTTCCAGAACCGTGGACAGCTTCGGTAGTCCAGAACCGAGGCGTTCTTAAGGTGCCCATCCCTTATCATGACATAAATCATACATGACATTTCATCATTCATACTTAATTCATAACATCATTATGCCTTCATCATTCATACTTATCATTCGTATTTAAGGCATAAACATTGTCTTCATTCATCTTCTTCTTTCATAGAACATAACATACATATGTAACCATAGTATCCATCATAGCGCATGCATGGGTGAAATTCTTATGAACAAGGTACATACTATTTGGGTTCATAGCATTCTACATTACTTAGGTTCATGACATTCATCATAGAGCATGCACCGACCTTCATAAAACATAGATCTATTATAGGCATTTAACAACATACATGCATCATTCTATATAATCATGAAGCCTACATCAACTACATGTGTTCATGGCATATGGTTAAAACATTCATGAATAAAACATAACATATAACCTAAACATACGAAGTCATGATACCTAGCATATGAAGTTAGGGTTTTGGTAACATAAAGATCCTCACATCTTGCTTAACCATATACTTACATCCTAATAACCTATAATCAAGTATCCTTGAGACCTTAACCCAAACCAAACCCTAAATTAGGGTCTTGGCCGAAACCCTAAAGGACTATAAGTCCATGAGAAATTCACATAGGTCATGATTAACATTCCATACAATACATACCATGCCATGGAAAACCATTTGAACCCTTATTTGGATTTAACTCCAAGTCCTAGCCCTAAATCATGCATTGGCTGAAACCCAAAGAGGATCACAAGCCCATGGAAAAATTCATAAAATTCCCAATTCACATCTATTACCTTACATATAATACCATGGATGCCATTTGAATCCTTGCTTGGAGTTAACCCTAACCCCTTACCCTAAAACCCAACTTGGCCGAAAGTTACAAGGGCCCTAAATCATGTAAAAACTTTCACATAAACCCCTATTAACATCTGTTACAACATGAGAAAACATAAGAAACAATATTAGAGAGTTAGATCCAAACCCAACCATGGAAACCTATGGTGGCCGAAACCCTTGAAAGCCCTAACTTTAGTTTTCTCCACATATAGTCCAAACAAATTCTTATATCATGAAAATAACTTGGAAACTATTATACCACAGGTGAGGGAGTTTTACCTTGGGTTATCTTGATTTTTCACCTTGAATAGAGAAACCGAAAGAAACTTCTTTGACCTTAGACTACCCCTAGCCCTTGTAGCCTTGTAGAAAAACCCTTAGATCTTGAGGAAGAGGTCTCCTTGTGAAGTTTTTTCCAAGGGAGAATCCCCTTGGTAAGTTTCGGCTAGGAGGAGGAAGGAGGAGGAAGAAGAATGGACTTGGTGGAAGAAGAAAAGAAAAGAGTAACTTCCATGCCACCTCTCTCATTTCTTTTATACCACATGAAGGAGGGCAAGTGAAGAGTCATGGTGCCTCTTCTCTTGATGACTCTTCATTTCCTTAAGCCTTAACCAAAATCCACTTCATCCTCTACTAGCACTCCCTTGCTAGGTGAATTGGTTAGTACATGCATGATGGTATACTAGGTCCAAGGTTTGCATGCACTTTATTTTTATTTTATTTTATTTTATTTTTTATTATTTTTATTATTTTTATTATTTTCGAAAATTCCCCTAAGACCCACCCATAATCATGCTAATATTCCTAATTAAAACCCATTTATATTTATATTAAATTTTACCTAAAATCCACCAATAATCATGGTACTAGAAAAGCCCATATAAGGCCTATTAGTACTTAGCTTCTCAGTTTAAATGGGAAAATCATGGATAACTAGGCTAAAGTTCGTACTAGTATCTCTAAGTTCCTCAAAAACTATCTAGACATGATCAATATTTTTAAAGAAAATATTGAGAAAATTTTTTGGGTCATTACAATCCCCCATACCTCGTGAAAGTTCGTCCTCGAACTTAGAATAGCTCCGGGTACTTGCGTCTCATCTCGTCCTCGCGTTCCCAGGTAGCTTCCTCGAACCGTTGACTTTGCCATAGGACCTTGACTAAGGGTACCTCCTTGTTCCTTAGCTTCTTGACTTTCCGATCCAAGATCTAGATAGGTCGGCTTTCATAACTTAGGTCCTCCTGAACTTGTACTATCTGTGGCTCGATCACTTGATCGATATTTGGAATACACTTCTTAAGCATTGACACATGGAACACGTTATGAATAGCTAACATCTCCTGAGGCAGCTCTAGCTCATATGCCATCTTGCCAACTCATTTCAGGATCAGGTACGACCCCACATATCGCGGACTCAGTTTTCCTCTCTTACCAAATCTTGTCACCCCTTTCATAGGAGCCACTTTGAGGAACACCAAATCTCCAACATTAAATTCCAGTGGTCTACGCCGGACATCTGCATAACTCTTCTGCCGACTCTGAGCAGCTTCTATCCGTTGTCGAATGTTCTGTATAGCTCGGGTGGTGTCGTCAATGAGATCCGTCGTGAGCCCCATCGCCTTCTTTTCACCCCCTTCATACCAACAGATCGGAGACCTACATCTTCTCCCGTACAAGGCTTCATAAGGTACCATTCCGATAGTAGCTTGGTAGCTATTATTGTAGGCGAATTCTGCTAAACACAGATATCAGCACCAACTCCCCTTGAAATCCAGGGCACAAGCCCGCAACATGTCCTCCAGCACTTGGTTCACTCGTTCAGTTTGCCCATCAGTCTGAGGGTGAAAAGCTGTACTGAATCGTAATTTAGTGCCGAGAGACTTCTGAACACATTCCCAAAAATGTGAGGTAAAGCGACCATCCCTATCTGAGATGATGGTCTTGGGAACTCCATGAAGTTTGATTATCTTCTTAACATATAATTGAGCCAATTGCTCAATCGAATACGTCATCTTGATTGCTAGGAAGTGAGCAGACTTCGTCAGCCTGTCCACAATTACCCAACCCCATTATATCCATTTGTAGTCCTGGGAAGTCCTGAAATAAAATCCATCGATATGTCTTCCCATTTCCATTCCAGAATCGAAAGTGGTTGCAGAACTCCTCCGGGTCACTGGTGTTCTGCTTTCACTCGTTGGCAGGTCATGGAGACTTATACTTTAACATCATAAGCAAGCATCTCCAAGGAGGTGTGGACCCAGGATGATTGGGTATAAGCCGAAGTGCCCAAAGATGTTTGAACAACCTACAAAGGATTCACCACTCCTTGCGAGGAGATGTATACCCAGGCCTATCGTCGGATTGTTACTCAAAGCCTCTGGCCAGAGCATGTCATGTTTAGAGAATGAGTCTCATAAATACATGAGAGTAATTAGAAATCCAAAGGACGAGAAAGACACTACTTGGGCTAGGTGTGACGTAGTCAGCCTAGTGGGGACTGACACACACAGACCATGTCCTGAACCAAGCGGGTATAAGATGGTGAAGGGAATGAGGCACGATTCATTAGAGCTGCTGAAGGGTTTCAGAATCACTTCTGAGGTCAACCGTTGATCTTTCGATTAATTGGGGGTCATGATGTACTACTAGGTGCCACTCATGATCGTTCTATAATTGGTTGATTATAGACGGCCAACATAAATCGAAAGCCTATTTAGTCACACGCTCTACGGGTAATCCGAGGGATTTAAAACGAGTTGAAAATTGGATTTTCCAATCAAGAGAAATAAGTCGAATCTGAGTTAATCAGAGGCGCAACGGAAGCTAAAAATGGCTAAGTCTTTTGAAGGCTTATTGGGCGAATTAAATGAGTTTAATTCGCGAATGGTTCGGCTCGGTTTGGCCGGCCAAAGTGGGTGCCAACCCCCTTTGGTTTGGCCGACCACCATCATGGGGAGAAACCAATTTATTTGGTTTAATTAATAATATAAATATAGCGCGATTTATTTTATAAATTATGGATAAATAAATTTGTATAAAGAAATTTATATAAATAAATTTATAGAAATTTATTCTTTTTATGGAAATTAAAATGATCTATGGAATGGTTTATTTTAATTTTATAAAATCAATTATGAATTGATTTTTCCATAATAAGAAAATTTATAAATTTCTTGTAAAATTTATTCCATAATAATAGGAGAGATGTATTTGTTTTATTATAAAGTTAGTTATAATAAAACTTGGCTTAAACGGAATAATTCATAAAGAAAATTTATAGGATAAATTTCTTATGAAAAATTCCGTTAAAGGAGAGACTTGGCAAGGGAGAGGCTACTATATAAAGGAACCAAAGGCAAGCCTTGAATTCCCAATAGAGTAATCAAGAGATTAATTCTCTCCCTCTCTCTCTCTTATTCTCTTCCTCCCCTTCTCCTTCCCACCTAGGGCCGGTGCCTCCTCCTCCTATGGCCGGCGCACCCTCTTCTCCAAGAATTGGCGTGAGCAACCTCCATCAAGAAGGAGCCAAAGAAGAAGAAGAAGAAGCGGAACGCAACTCCTTCCTTCCCGGAATTTAGATTCCGTTTCTTGGTAGTTAGTTTCCTTTCTTCTCTCTTGATCTTCTAGTTGAGCCTTTAGAGAATCTAGTAGTTCTCGTCGGCACAAAATTCATGGCTTTGCAAAGTCATCCGGAAGAGAACTCGGCGTGGACGCGAATAGAGGCGGAGCTTCCAAGGGACGCTACGGTTGGATCTCGTCCCTTACTTCGAGTTACGCGAGGTACTAAGTTAATTAGTTTACTTTTCCACAAAATTTTAATTTATGATCATGTCCACACATCATAAGGTCGCATGCTAGATACGTGGTTAAAAATAATTTGAGAAATTATTTATGCTAATTCTTCCGCTGCACGTAAATATTTAAAAATTTACGAACCCGTATCCTTGTCAACATGCACCCGATCCCAACATCTAGCATGCAACCTTATGATGTGTGGACATGATCATAAATTAAAACTATGCGGAAAAGTAAACTAATTTACTTAGTACCTCGTGTAACTCGAAGTAAGGGACGAGATCCAACCGTAGCATCCCTTGGAAGCTCCGCCTCTATTCGCGTCCACGCCGAGTTCTCTTCGGGATGACTTCGCAAAGCCACGAGTTTTGTGCCGACGAGAACTACTAGATTCTCCAAAGGCACAACTAGAATATCAAGAGAGAAAAGATAGAAACTAACCACCAAGTAACGGATTCAAGATTCCATGAAGGGAGGAAGAAGACGCGACCCGCTTCGTCTTGGTGGTGGCTCACGGCTAGGGAAGATGGCGCCGGCCCTAGGGGGTGCGCCGGCCCTAGAGAGAGAGAGAGGGGGTGCACCGGCCCTAGAGAGAGAGAGGGGGATGCGCCGGCCCTAGAGAGAGAGAGAGAATAAGGGAGAGAGAGAGAGCTTCTTAATCTCTTGATTAATTGATTGGAATTCAAGGCTTGCCTTTGGTTCCTTTATATAGTAGCCTCTCCCTTGCCAAGTCTCCCCTTTAACGGAATTAACGGAATAAATTTTCATAAGAAATTTATCTTATAAATTTTCTTGTGAATTATTCCGTTATGCCTAGTTTTATTATAACTAACTTTATAATAAAACAAATACATCTCTCCTTTTAATTATGGAATAAAATTTACAAGAAATTTATAAATTTTTCTTATCATGGAAAAATCAATTCATAATTGATTTTATAAAATTAAAATAAACCGATCCATGGTTCATTTTAATTTTCATAAAAAAGAATAAATTTCTACAAATTTCTTTATATAAATTTCTTTATATAAATCTCTTTATATAAATTTCTTTATATAGATTTATTTATCCATAATTTTATAAAACAAATCGCGCTTGATTTATTTTATAATTTAAACCAAATAAATTGGTTTTCTCTCCTTGTAGTGGCCGGCCAAACCAAAGAGGGTGGGCACCCTCTTTGGTCGGCCACACCAAGCCAAACCCTCGCGAATTAAACTCATTTAATTCGCCCAATAAGCCTTCAAAAGACTTAGCCATTTTAAGCTTCCGTTGCGCCTCTGATTAATTCAGATTCGACTTATTTCTCTTAATCGGAAAATCCAATTTTCAACTCGTTTTAAATCCCTCGGATTACTCGTAGTGCGTGTGACTAAATAGGCTTTCGATTTATGTTGGCCGTCTATAATTAACCAATTATAGAACGATCATGAGTGGCACCTAGTAGTACATCATGATCCCCAATTAATTGAAAGATCAACGGTTGACCTCAGATATAATTCTGAAACCCTTCAGCAGCTCTAATGAATCGTGCCTCATTCCCTTCACCATCTTATACCCACTTGGTTCAGGACATGGTCTATGTGTGTCAGTCCCCACTAGGCTGACTACGTCACACCTAGCCCAAGTTACGTTCTCTCGTCCTTTGGATTTCTAATTACTCTCATGTATTTAAGAGACTCATACTCTAAACATGACATGCTCTGGCCAGAGGCTTTGAGTAACAATCCGACGATAGGCCTGGGTATACATCTCCTCGCAAGGAGTGGTGAATCATTTGTAGGCTGTTCAAACATCTTCGGGCACTTCGGCTTATACCCAACCATCCTGGGTACACACCTCCTTGGAGATGCTTGCTTAAGATGTTAAAGTATAAGTCTCCATGACCAAGATGACTTGAACACCACAAGTCAAAGGAACATCGCACTTAAGCTGCAGTAAGAACTTCACTGACATGTCTATATATAGACTACCATGTGAAGTTTTACAGCCAGTCACTCCAATGAACTAGTTCCCTTAACTAGCATTCATGTTTATCTCCGGACATCCCAATGTCACCAGCCAGTGAGAATCAGCTGATTAGAGAATAACCCATGCTAGTCTCAACAGAATTGATAGTGTCCGTGTTTATCAATTCATCGACTAGGGACAATTTCAATACTTCACAATTGCACATGTAGAGATAATCACTAGTTGTGAATTCATCACAAATTCTCTCATGCTGTGAATTGTATTGCGGACATTCAGTAAATGAGTTTAAGATCCCAATCAAATACACAAACATGTATACTCAAATAGTGAATTATCATTTATTAAAATAAATGATTACAATCATAAGGCGATTGCCTTAGGACACTTCTCTCATATTACTAACAAACTCCCACTTGGCCTAATGCCAATCGCTACGGTATCCAATACCACAGGCTCTATCATGACCCTCAAACTTGTTTTGAGGCAAGGCCTTAGTTAAAGGATCCGCTAAATTCCTTTCAGTGGGAATTTTCTCAATTTGTATATCATTCCTACTTATAATCTCTCTGATCAGATGATAGCGGCGAAGCACGTGTTTGGATCGCTGATGAGATCTTGGTTCCTTTGCTTGTGTAATAGCTCCATTGTTGTTGCAGTAAACCGGCACTGCTTCATCAATGGTTGGAACCACACCAAGTTCGGAGATGAACTTCTTGATCCAGACTGCTTCCTTTGCTGCTTCCGAAGCTGCGATATATTCCGCTTCCATGGTAGAATCCGCTACGGTGTCTTGTTTGGAACTCTTCCAACTTATTGCGCCTCCATTCAAAGTAAATACGTATCCAGACTGAGATTTGGAGTCATCCTTATCTATCTGGAAACTGGCATCTGTATACCCACGTATTACCATATTTCCTTCTCCATATATTAGGAACACATCCTTAGTTCTTCTTAAGTACTTAAGGATTGTCTTGACAGCCGCCCAGTGATCCATACCTGGATCAGACTGGTATCTGCTCGTGACGCTCAGAGCATATGATACATCGGGCCTAGTACATAACATAGCATACATGATAGATCCAATCGCGGATGCATAAGGAATCTTATTCATGCAAATCCTCTCGTCTTCTGTGCGCGGACACATAGACTTTGAAAGGTTGATCCCATGCCTGATGGGAAGGTAACCTTTCTTGGATTCCGACATGCTAAACCCTTTTAGCACTCGGTCTATAAGCAAATTTTGGACAACCAAATTTTTAACTGATTGTAAGACTGATATATCGTTTCCTATAAGCAATATGTCATCGACATATAGCACTAGGAATACGACTGCACTCCCACTAACCTTCTTGTACACACAGGGTTCATCAGGATTTTGTGAGAAATCAAACTCTTTGATTGTCTCATCAAAACGGATGTTCCAGCTCCTGGATGCTTGCTTCAGTCCATATATGGATCGTCGAAGCTTGCATATTTTGGTTTTATCAACCGATGTGAAACTTTTAGGTTGTATCATTTATACATCCTCAAGTAGGTTTCCATTAAGGAAAGCTGTTTTCACATCCATTTGCCATATCTCATAATCATAATGAGCTGCTATGGCCAGGAGCATCCGAATGGATTTAAGCATAGCTACTGGCGAATAAGTTTCGTCATAATCAATTCCTTGTTTCTGACGATATCCTTCCGCCACTAATCTAGCCTTAAAGGTAACTACATTACCTTCCATGTCGGTTTTCTTCTTGAAAACCCACTTGCACCCTATGGGCTTAATCCCTTCAGGTGGGTTAACCAAGTCCCATACTTGATTTTCGTACATGGAATCCATTTCCGATTTCATGGCTTCAAGCCATTTTTCCCTTTCTGAACTTTTCAGAACATCTTCATAACTGATAGGTTCGTCATCGCTTATGAGTAACATGTCGTTCGATTCACTTATGAGAAATCCGTATCTCTCTGGAATATTGCGTGTCCTATCAGACCTACGAAGAGGTGGTGTTGTTTTAGGTTCAACTGATGGCTCATCACTATGAGTTATCGGTTGTGGGTCTAGACTAGGTGTCTTTGTAATGTCTATTGGAGTTTCTTGAACTTCATCAAGTTCAATGCTACTCCCACTGTTTTCTTGTAAAAGAAATTCTTTTCCAGAAATACAGCATGCCTTGAAACAAACACTTTTTATTCTAAGGGATGATAGAATTGGTAGCCCTTCGTTTCCTTAGGGTATCCAATAAATAGACATTTATCAGACTTAGCATCCAATTTGTCTGATACAGTCCGCTTCACATAAGCAGGACAACCCCATATCTTAAGGTGAGTTAAGTGAGGTTTCTTACTATTCCATATCTCATATGGAGTAGTAGAGACTACCTTGGTCGGGACTCTGTTTAGCATGTAAACAGCTGTCTTAAGTGTATAGCCCCAAAAGGACTTTGGAAGAGTTGCATGGTTTATCATGGATCTAACCATGTTCATCAAGGTTCGGTTGCGCCTCTCAGATACACCATTATGCTGTGGTGTATACGGCGGAGTCCATTGGGACAATATCCCATTGTCCCTAAGATAATCTTGAAACTCTTGACTTAAGTATTCACCATCCCGATCGGATCGAAGTATCTTAATACTTTTGCCAAGCTGTTTCTCTACTTCATTTCTGAACTCTTTGAATTTCTCAAAAGCTTCAGATTTGTGTTTCATCAAGAACACATACCCGAATTGTGAGTGATCATCGATAAAGGTGATGAAGTAGCTATAGCCTCCTTGTGCCAGAGTTGACATTGGTCCGCATACATCAGTATGTATTAGACCAAGCAATTCTCCCACTGGATTACCTTTTCCAGAAAAGGGTAATTTGGCCATCTTGCCTTTTAAGCATGATTCGCATGTATCAAATGAACCGGGTTCAAATGATTCCAAAATTCCACATCGGTGTAATTTGGTCATGCGTTTCTTACTTACATGGCCAAGACGACAATGCCACGTGTAGGAGTCTATTCGATTATCTATTCGAGCACGTTTGTTGCTAACTTCGATATTGAAAACGTCACCGGATAAATCTAACGTGTAGATACCATTGCACAAAGTTCCATTCCCATAAAGAATGTCATTTAAAGTTATGTAACAACAATTGTTACTAAAAGATAAATGATAACCTTTTTCATTGATACATGAAATAGATACAATGTTCTTTATTAACGAAGGAACAAAATAACAATTATCCAATTCTAAGACACGTCCAGTAGGGAGCTTTAGCAAATATGTTCCGATGGCAACAACAGCAATCTTTGCTCCATTACCAACTCGCAAATTCGCTTCTCCCTTGACGAATCTTCTTCTATTCCTTAGCCCCTATATGTCATTACACATATGTGAGCTGCACCCAGTATCAAGTACCCAGGTATTTGAGGAAATAGAGTGACATTCATAACGAAGATACTTGAAGAGGATGGGGCATCGGATGCCTTCTCTTTCAAGGACTCAAGATAAACCTTGCAGTTTCTTCGCCAGTGACCCTCCTTGCCACAATGATGGCAAGTGCCTTTTGGTGTCTTTTAAGTCTTTTTGGCCTTTTTCTTTTTTTCCTTTATTCTATTCTTTGACCTTCCTCTTAGAACCTTTCTTCGAGGAACCAACTAACAGTACTGTCTTCTGATCCTGCTTCACAGAAGGCTCTACAGTCTTCAGCAGGTTGAGCAACTCAGGAAACTGGTCTGGAGTTGCGTTTTCAGGAGGACGGTTGGGAAGTTGATCTTCAAGGACATAAGCAAGCTTCTCTGCCTTGAGGACTATCCTCAGGTTTCGAAGCCAGTCCATGAAGTTTGGCCCAGTCAGTTTATTGGTGTCCAAAATGGAACGCAAATTCAGAGAAGACATGATCGAGTGATTATCCTAGAAATACAAATTGAGCTTATATGAGAAGAATGATAAAGAATGCATCAACATACATTAATTAAATCCTATTTATTTTTCGAATTGAATAATCCTTTTTATCAATTCGGGAGATCGTAGGAGCATCTCCAAATAGGTTGATATCCAACCATAGATAAGAACAACCATGGCTGTGGCCATCAAGTTATTCTTAGCTATGAAGGTAGGTAATTATACCGATTATATATCACATATATGTAACTACCACTTTATGCTATCAACTAATTGAATGTTTACATAAATCATTGGGTTGTTAACTCATTAATAAGTATGCAACAATATACATAGCACCCAACTGCACCTCTCTTTACATCGACCTTGGCTGTGGCACAACAAATCGATGCTCCAAGCTTAAGGCTGACCCATTAATCAAGAAATAATTTTAATATGGTTGGAGCTCATTCAACCGTTTAGTTAGGCTTGGATGTGTCTAACAACCAAAACTAAGGATTGACCTCTGACTCCAACTATATTATTCATAAACTAATTCCATGGTTTGAACATGTTGAGGTTCAAGCCGGGCATGGATGTGTCCATCAACCCAAACGAGAAACAAAACTCCGGTTCTAACCATATTAATGGAAGGTGTTAGCCTTAATATTTTGTAAGGGGTTTTAGGTCTCATCCTTTCTTTTCTAAGCACATTCATGACATATAATTATGTCATGACTAACGATTTCCTTAATAAATTATGTATGTGACTTAATTTATCAAGTCTCATTAATTGAATTAGGAACCGGATTTCCTAATTCTAATTTCATACTTTATTCAAGGAATTGTTTTGGGAAACAATTTCCTAAATTGTCATAATCAATTTCGGAAACAATATGTTTAAGACTTTGATTTCTCTAAATCAAATCTTATTAAATTAAGAGACAATTCCCTTAATTCAACCACATATTATTTTCATGAAAATCTCTTTTAAGAAAACTCTATAGGAAACCATTTTCCTAATTAATTTTGGAGACAACAATATGTAAGAGCATCACCTCTTAAATCATATTTTATTCATAGGTTTAATTAATTACAACAAATTATTTTCTAAGGGTGGCTCCCCGAGGCTTAGATACCCAAAGAAAAGAAATTTGTCATAAATTCAATTTGGTCCGCTTCTGAAGCGCAACCAAATTAAACATGACAATTTCATACAAAATTGGGAAATTAAATTACAACAACTAACTTTAAATTGGACGGCTCCCCGAGACTCAATCCAAAATAAAAAATTTTGTTGATAATTTAAAACCAATTTGAATTTAATTGTCAATTAATAATCCATAAATTTGTCCAGACTTTCTTGAAAGAAAGTGCCCAAAATTGCGAGATTTCATAATAGGTTTTCAGAATAATTGTACGTTTCTGGTACAAAGAAAACTTACATATTTCCAAAATTGGAAAATTTCCAAAATAGAAAAATTTTCCAAAATTGGAAAGTTTCCAAAGATGGAAAGTTTTCACAATTATTATAAAATTTCAGAAATTAGAAAATTTCAAATGTTTGCGAAATTTCATGAGGATTTCCAAACTTTGAAATTCATAAATCTAAAATTTATTATAATTGGAAAGTTTCCATAATTGAAAAATTTTCCGAAATTGAGATCATGACAAAGTTTTCCACAAAACAATTATATGATTATGTCGAACACTAACCGGCTCTGATACCACTGTTGGGACCGGGTGCATGTTGACAAGGATACGGGTTCGTAAATTTTTAAATATTTACGTGCAGCGGAAGAATTAGCATAAATAATTTCTCAAATTATTTTTAACCACGTATCTAGCATGCGACCTTATGATGTGTGGACATGATCATAAATTAAAATTTTGTGGAAAAGTAAACTAATTAACTTAGTACCTCGCGTAACTCGAAATAAGGGACGAGATCCAACCGTAGCGTCCCTTGGAAGCTCCGCCTCTATTCGCGTCCACGCCGAGTTCTCTTCGGGATGACTTCGCAAAGCCATGAGTTTTGTGCCGACGAGAACTACTAGATTCTCCAAAGGCACAACTAGAATATCAAGAGAGAAAAGATAGAAACTAACCACCAAGTAACGGAATCAAGATTCCGTGAAGGGAGGAAGAAGATGCGACCCGCTTCGTCTTGGTGGTGGCTCACGGCTAGGGAAGATGGCGCCGGCCCTAGGGGGGTGCGCCGGCCCTAGAGAGAGAGAGGGGGGGGGTGCGCCGGCCCTAGAGAGAGAGAGGGGGATGCGCCGGCCCTAGAGAGAGAGAGAATAAGGGAGAGAGAGAGAGCTTCTTAATCTCTTGATTAATTGATTGGAATTCAATGCTTGCCTTTGGTTCCTTTATATAGTAGCCTCTCCCTTACCATGTCTCCCCTTTAACGGAATTAACGGAATAAATTTTCATAAGAAATTTATCTTATAAATTTTCTTGTGAATTATTCCGTTATGCCTAGTTTTATTATAACTAACTTTATAATAAAACAAATACATCTCTCCTTTTAATTATGGAATAAAATTTACAAGAAATTTATAAATTTTTCTTATCATGGAAAAATCAATTCATAATTGATTTTATAAAATTAAAATAAACCGATCCATGGTTCATTTTAATTTCCATAAAAAGAATAAATTTCTACAAATTTCTTTATATAAATTTATTTATATAAATCTCTTTATATAAATTTCTTTATATAGATTTATTTATCCATAATTTTATAAAACAAATCGCGCTTGATTTATTTTATAATTTAAACCAAATAAATTGGTTTTCTCTCCTTGTAGTGGCCGGCCAAACCAAAGAGGGTGGGCACCCTCTTTGGTCGGCCACACCAAGCCAAACCCTCGCGAATTAAACTCATTTAATTCGCCCAATAAGCCTTCAAAAGACTTAGCCATTTTAAGCTTTCGTTGCGCCTCTGATTAATTCAGATACGACTTATTTCTCTTGATCGGAAAATCTAATTTTCAACTTGTTTTAAATCCCTCGGATTACTCGTAGTGCGTGTGACTAAATAGGCTTTCGATTTATGTTGGCCGTCTATAATTAACCAATTATAGAACGATCATGAGTGGCACCTAGTAGTACATCATGATCCCCAATTAATCGAAAGATCAACGGTTGACCTCAGATATAATTCTGAAACCCTTCAGCAGCTCTAATGAATCGTGCCTCATTCCCTTCACCATCTTATACCCACTTGGTTCAGGACATGGTCTATGTGTGTCAGTCCCCACTAGGCTGACTACGTCACACCTAGCCCAAGTTACGTTCTCTCGTCCTTTGGATTTCTAATTACTCTCATGTATTTAAGAGACTCATACTCTAAACATGACATGCTCTGGCCAGAGGCTTTGAGTAACAATCCGACGATAGGCCTGGGTATACATCTCCTCGCAAGGAGTGGTGAATCCTTTGTAGGCTGTTCAAACATCTTCGGGCACTTCGGCTTATACCCAACCATCCTGGGTACACACCTCCCTGGAGATGCTTGCTTAAGATGTTAAAGTATAAGTCTCCATGACCAAGATGACTTGAACACCGCAAGTCAAAGGAACATCGCACTTAAGCTGCAGTAAGAACTTCACTGACATGTCTATATATAGACTACCATGTGATGTTTTATAGCCAGTCACTCCAATGAACTAGTTCCCTTAACTAGCATTAATGTTTATCTCCGGACATCCCAATGTCACCAGCCAGTGATAATCAGCTGATTAGAGAATAACCCATGCTAGTCTCAACAGAATTGATAGTGTCCGTGTTTATCAATTCATCGACTAGGGACAATTTCAATACTTCACAATTGCACATGTAGAGATAATCACTAGTTGTGAATTCATCACAAATTCTCTCATGCTGTGAATTGTATTGCGGACATTCAGTAAATGAGTTTAAGATCCCAATCAAATACACAAACATGTATACTCAAATAGTGAATTATCATTTATTAAAATAAATGATTACAATCATAAGGCGATTGCCTTAGGACACTTCTCTCATATTACTAACACTAGATACGTGGTTAAAGTAATTTGAGAAATTATTTTATGCTAATTCTTCCGCTGCACGTAAAAATTGAAAATTTTACGAACCCGTATCCTTGTCAACATGCACCCGGTCCCAACAGTATTAGTACTTGGAGCTGCGTATTGTTTTGCTTGATTATGGTAGCAATTCCACTTGGACCTTGATACTCACTAGGTTTAGTGAACCCGAGAGAAGGAGGTTCAATTTGTTCTGTTGCCCAGACTGCATCCTTGTAGGAACTTGTGCTTTTGGTGAAATGATGATTGCTCATAGAACAAAGAAAAGTACCTACTAACTCTCCCATTTATACTAAAAGACTTTGCTGTCCTCATAATGTCATACATTTGACTCTTATATCCTCCACATGTCTATCAAAAGCTCTTGCTAGAAGGGCCTTCTTGAAATGATCTGCCAGGCTATCCCCTGATATAATCTTGGCGACAACAACTTCTCCTCGTTTTATGATTTCTCGTATCAGGTGGTACTTGCGCTCTATGTGTTTACTCGCCTTATGGGCTCGTGATTCCATCGAGTTTCAACAACACCACTATTATCACAATGAATTGTGATAACTCTGGGCAAACCAGGAATCATATCTAAGTCCATCATGAAGTTCCTGAGCCATACAACTTCCTTGGCCACCTCAGAGGCTGCCACATACTCAGCTTCCATGATGAAGTCCACCACGCATTTCTGCTTGACACTCCCCCATACTATGGCTCCACCTCCTAAAGTAAACACATATCCTGAGGTAGACTTACTTTTATCCCTATCTGATTGGAAGTCTTAATCCGTATAACCCACAGGGAGTAATTGGTCTACCTGGTAAACTAGCATATAATCCCTAGTCCTTCTCAAGTACTTCAATATATGCTTTACCACAGTCCAATGTCCCTGACTTGGGTTACTCTGATATCTGCTAACCATGCCCAAGACAAAGCAGATATCTGGTATCGTACATAGCATAGCATACACGAGGCTTCCTATAACCGAAGCATAAGGAACCGCCTTCATCTCCTCTATCTCCTTTGATATTTTAGGACACATCTCCTTAGATAAAGGAACTCGATGCCTAAAAGGTAGAAAATCTTTCTTGGAGTTTTCCATGCTAAAACGAGATAGGACAGTGTCTATGTATGAAACTTGAGATAAGCATAGCATCCTTTTATGGCGATCCCTTATAACCTTGATCCTAAGGATGTGTCCCGCTTCTCCCAATTCCTTCATATCAGACTGTTTGGACAACCATACCCTTACGTTTGATGATACTTTGCCATTGTTTCTAATGAGCAAAATATCATCTACATATAGTACAAAAAATACCACTACGTTTCTGTCACATATACACAAGACTTATCCAGACTCTGAATAAATCTATATAACTGGATTACCTAATCAAACCGGAGTGCATCGTCATATGTCCAAGGATCAGGTTCATGTTCGCCAAGGACCAAGCTCGACGACTCACCCAAGTACATGAATCTATCAGGTTGTCTGACAATCTTCCCACTATGATGAGGTACTTCTTGTGTATCCTATGTGACACGTGGTGCAGTTATTTGTGATATGTCCTCTTGTACCATTGGTACTAAAGTTGGAACTTCACCTCTTAATTCCTCAAGAATAATCCTACTCATGGGCTTGTGGTTCATCACATAGTCTTCCTCTAAAAATTGGGCATTCGTGCTAACGATCACCCTCTGATCTTTAAGACTATAGAATAAACCACCTTTCGTTCCTCTAGGATAACCTATGAACAAGTGTACTTCTGTACAAAATTCTAACTTATCAGTATCTCCCTTCAGCACATGTGCTGGACTACACCAAATCTGAATATGTTTTAGACTAGGCATTCACCCAGTCCACAATTCTGTGGGAATAGAGGGTACTGACTTAGATGGTACCAAGTTCAGTATGTACGCTGTCGTTTCCAGAGCATATCCCCAGAACGAATCTGTCAACTCGGAGTAACTCATCATCGATCTAACCATCTCCATAAGAGTCATATTCCTTCACTTTGTTACACCGTTCTGTTGGGGCGTACCAGGTGCAGACAATTGAGATTGAATCCCAGCCTCTGATGAGTAATTCCTAAACTCTCCCAAGAAGTACTCACCACCACAATCAGATCGTAGTGTTGATACTTTTACCTTGATGTTTCTCCACATTAGCCTTGAATTCTTTAAACTTATCAAAGAATTCAGACTTACGACGCATCTAGTAAATATACTCATACCTTGAATAATCGTCTATGAAAGAGATGAAATATTCAAAGCCACCTCTAGCTTGGAGAGACATAGGACCACACAAATCAGAATGAACCAATTCTAACACATCTTTGGCTCTATACCCCTTGTCCTTGAAAGGCCTCTTGGTCATCTTACATTCCATGCAAGATTCACAGGTTGAGAAGTCTTCCACCAACAATTAACCCAAGGGCTCATCGGCTATCAACCTTTGAATCCTACTAAGGTCAATATGACCAAGTCTTAGATGCCAAAGATATGTTTGGTTCATCTTCGAAGGTTTTTTTCTCTTATGGTTTAATGATAAGTTATTTACTTCTATTTGCATCGTGGGAGATTTTGGTTCTAAAGTGTATAAATTACCAATCATTGCACCAGAACAGATAATCTCTCTATTCCTTTTTATAACAACTCTGTAATTAAAAGAAATAGAATACTCATTCTTTATTAATTTAGAAACTGAAACAAGGTTCTTTCTAAAAGAAGGTACATAAAGGCAATTTCTTAAAACCAAAACTTTATTCCTATCAAACGATAAATAAATGTCTCCCACTGCAACAACTGTCACCTCCGTAGCATTGCCCATGTAGACGGTAATCTCTCAATCAGCTAGTCATTGGGTTTCCTGGAACCCCTGCAAAGAATTGCATATATGATCAGTGGCTCCCGTATCTACACACCAAGTACCGGTAGATAACACCGCTAAACATGATTCAACGAATAAACAAAAAGATAGAGGGGGGGGGTGAATATCGATCGATAAATTTTCGAAAAAACTAAGAGTAATTGCGTAGCGGAAAAGCAAAACAATCGCTAACACGTATGTTTTTATTTGGTTTGGAGTCGTAGTCGGCTCCTACTCCAAGGCCCACGGTCCTTGACCGCTTACGACGGGCAATTCTATATTGCGTAAAAATGTTACAACTTGGGTACAAATATAGAATTTAAAATACAACAATTTAACTGAAAGTTATACCGATGACCGGAAGATTGGAGTGTCGTAGCCGCGGGTTGTCGTTGGCGCTTGAATCTTGAGCATGGAGCGTTTCGGAGCAGAGCGCTTGTTAGAATGCGTTGAAAGAAGTTGTATTGAAGCCAAGGGGGTGAACCCCTATTTATACTCGTAGTTGGGGCGCCTGTGTTGAAGGGGGTGCCTGACACGTGGCCCTCACTGCGCGAAACTCAATCCACAGACTTGGCCAGCGCTTATCCCCTCAACCAAGCCGCTTGAGCTAACTGGGGCGCCTGTGTTAACACAGGCGCCTCATATGCAGTCTTGAGGCTTTGTTCGAGTGGTTCTCGAATTGCCCTTTGTCTGAGGCGCCTGTCTCAACACAGGCGCCTAGTCAAGCAGGGCGCCTCACTCCATTGAGGTGCCTGGGACCAGAAACCTTCATCCCTTCATTCCTGCAACCAGGGTTAGTTCCAAAACACAAGTAACATATAAATAATATAGATTTAAGCATGATTTATAGCCTGAGCTGTCTTGGTTCTGACTTTGGGCTTCCCAAATGGAACCCTAGGTCGAACCGATGCCTAATGTTCCCTCCTACGGGGAACGCGTCCTCACCTACTCCTCTAAGGAGATTTTACCTGTTTGCCAACCGGCTCCTCCGGTTGGACTTTTGCCCAATCCCCTGGATCAGGTCTTCGTGCCCAGTCTACAACCAGGACTTATTGCCCAACTTCACTCACCAGGTCTTCGGTGCCTAGCCCTCGGCCAGGACTTAGTGCCTAACTTCACTCACTAGGTCTTCGGTGCCCAGTCCACGACCAGGACTTATTGCCCAACCTCTTGTCAGGACTTAGGTGCCCAGCCCGCAGTCAGGACTTAGTGCCCAATTCTTAGAACTAGGAGTTCGTGCCTAGTGTACTTAGGACTTTTCTTGCACACTTGATTAAGATTGTCAGATCACAACAAAATCTTAACTTCTAAACCCTTTTCCATTATCAAATCACAGGTTTGACTTTGGTGCTTCCGGCACCAACAATCTCTCCCTTTTTGATTTATGGCAACACGGTTCAAAAAGTTAAGTTAAGAAGCATTTAAAGCATATCTAACAAACAAGATTATCTTTAAGAGATACCTAAAAAAATATAAGCTCCCCCTGAAAAAGTTCTCCCCCTGAAATTTTCAATGATATGCAGTTTTGAAAAACATCTAAATGTTTTGAATTTTGACTAAGAGTTTTGTAAACAGAGCAAAGCATTTTGGTTTTGTCTAAGTGTTTTTTCAAAATCCAGCAAAGCATTTGCACGCAAACCTTTTACACTTAGACAATATTTACTTTTGAAAGGTTTTACAAGCTCAAAAAAACTTTTACTTCAACCAGGCTTTAAACCAATTTTTGCAAAGAAAAAAAATTCCTTAGCAAAAAAAAATTTCACTTGAGAAAGAATTTTCCTTAAAAAATTTACATAGCCAAAAAACTTTTCCCTTAAAAAGTTTCGACTTTTGCACACATAGAAAAAACATTTGTTTAAGAATAATTTATGCATTTGTAAAACATTTTGAAAAACATTTTTACTTGGAAAAATACCTACGAAATTTTGCTTAGAGACAAAAAGCTTGTGCTCAAATAAAATTTTGTTCACTAAGGAAAATTTTATTTAGAAATATTTTGCCAAAAGTTTCAAAAAGTTTTTGTAATGACCCGGCCCATTTGGCGGCCCATTCGGCGACCCCTTTTTTTCTATGGGTCGTCGACCGTCGACCGTCGATCATCGACCGTGCCATTACTCACTAGGACTTCCCACCCCTGGCCAGTGGATTTTTGCCTTCCCCAGGATTCGAACTCTAGACCTCCAGGCTTAAGTACTAGTTCTTTATGAATTCTGGTAATCAATTGAGTCTCAATTGGTTACCAGAATTCATAAAGAACTAGTACTTAAGGCTGGAGGTCTAGAGTTCGAATCTTGGGGAAGGCAAAAATCCACTGGCCAGGGGTGGAAAGTCCTAGTGAGTAACGGCACGGTTGACGGTCGACGACCCACAGAAAAATAATGGGCCGCCGAATGGGCCGCCAAATGGGCCGGGTCGTTACAATAAAAATGCGCCTTTTTATTTTAATGACCTGGCCCATTTGGAGGCCCCCTTATTTTTCTATGGGTCGTTGACCGTCGACCATGTCGTTATCTTACTAGGTCTTCCCACCCCTGGTCAGTGGATTTTTACCTTCCCCAGGATTCGAACCCTAGACCTCCAAGCTTAAGTACTTTAGCTTAGAGGTCTAGAGTTCGAATCCTGGGGAAGGCAAAAATCCACTGGCCAGGGGTGGGAAGACCTAGTAAGGTAACGACACAGTCGACGGTCGACGGTCGACGACCCACGGAAAAATAAGGGGTCGCCGAATGGGCCGCCAAATGGGCCGCCAAATGGTGCGGGTCGTTACATTTACCTTGTGCATTTTTAGGGATCTCCAGTCCGGACTGGATGATGATCCACATGTCCACCTAAGTTTTCAGGTGGACCTCCATCCTGCTCTTCTAGTAGGAGAAATCTTCTCTTGAGAAGAGTGGTGGCCTCGCGGTGTTGTAGCCTTCTTGCATGGCCATAGAAATTTTTAATCTGAAAAAAACAAGAAACTTTGTTCCAAGACTGAGTCTTGGATTAGCAGTGCGGTATGAAAAAGAAATGAAAATCGAGTGGTGTTGCATCAACCTCGAATATCGAGAAATTCATGAACGATAGAAATTTTACGAACGAAAGAAAGAAAAAAAATCTGAAAATTGCTCAATTGGTGGTTGCACCAGATTTGAGCAACCTTGCTCTAATACCACTTGTGGGATCGTTTAGAATCGATAGAGGGGGGGGGGTGAATATCGATAAAAATAAATTCGAATACGTAAGAGCAATGCGCAACGGAAAATACAACAATACTAACGTGTTTGTTTTTACTTGGTACGGAGTCTGTAACAGCTCCTACTCAAAGTCGCACGGTCCTTGACCGTTTTTGTTGGGTAATTCTATATTTTGGAAAAGGTATTACAAAATTTTAATTAACGAATATAGAACTGAAAACAGTTTGAAATTATACCGACGATCGGAAGAAATCTGAAGAACAGAGCAATAGGTCATCGATCTTGAGCGTTGTTGAAGCTTGGAACTCAAGCACGGAGGAAATGAACTGAGCATTTGAGTGCTTGAGTTGAGAGAAGTCTTATTTGGAAGCAGGGGGATGAACCCCCTTTTATACTAGTGTCTAGGGCGCCTATGTTCGATGGGGCGCCTGCCACGTTAGCCATTTTGGGGCAAGCTTATCCGCAGACTCGGACAATGTCTATCCCCTGTCCAGGGCGCTTGGGACGTCTAGGGCGCCTGACTGCTCACGGGCGCCTCACATGCTGACATGGCAACCTGCCAGCTCAGCTTCGCAGCCTCAGGAAAAAATCCCATGTGGGGCGCCTGTATCAACATAGGCGCTTGGGTTCTCAGGTGCTTAAGCCCTCTCAGGCGCTTGGATGCAGAAACTCGAATCTCTTGCTCCTGCAACCAGGGTTAGTTCTAGAACAGCAGTAATAATAAAATCAAGTAGAAATAACAACCTGCGTTGTCTTAGTTCTAACTTTGGGTTTCTAAATGGAACCCTAGGTCGAACCGACGCCTACTGTTCCCTCTTCCGGGGAATGCGTTCTCACCTACTCCACTCAGGAGAAGTTACCTTTCATCAATCGGCTCCTCCGGTTGGACTTTTGCTCGGCCTCCGAGACTGCCGGATCTCAAGACGTCCGTTCCTCGACCCGTCTCTACTTCTGTCTGCAGCTCCCACTCGACTAAGACTTTTGCCCGATCTTTCGGATCAGTATTTCGGTGCCCAGTCCATGACCAGGACTTATTACCCAACCCTTAGTCAGGTCTTCGGTGCCTAGTCCACGACCAAGACTTATTGCTCAACCATGCAGGTTAAGACTTCGTGCCTAGCTTACCTAGGACTTTCCTGCACACTTAATAGATTCATTAGATGACACTTTAACCTTAACTTTGAACCCTTTGCCATTATCAAAACCCATGTTCGATCTGGTGCTTCCGGCACCAACAGTTTTTATAGTGTCCTCTCTCCCAGCACTTGAAACAACTAATATGGAATTTAAAAATAGACATAATTTAAAATGTTCCTGTATTCACCCTTGCTCCTCCTCAATTTCTGATTTCATTGCTCCTTCGGTTGTTAGTCCGGTGAAGAGAATTCTTGCTCTGATACCACTTATAGGATCAGTGTCGGTCGATAGAGGGGAGGGGTGAATATCAACTCGAACTTTTTGCGAAATCTTGTCATTCGATCGTCTTTCTATCAATGTTAGTATGTAGCAGAATATAAAATAAAATAAAGACGGTAGACAAGCGAGTTTATTTACATGGTTCTCAACCCCCCAGGGTTAGTACATCCTGATAGATTGTCTTTGGCGTACTAGAGGGGGGTGAATAACACTTTTTCGTTTTGAATCTCTTCACCTACGTTGTTAGTTGCACAACGGAAACAATGACATGTAAAATAAATATGAATACAATGCTAACAACCTGATTTACTTGGTATCCACCCCGGACGGGTGACTAATCCAAGAATCCTTCGGTGGATTAACCCCCGGATAACCTCCGGCTAGATCTGTCGCTCCTTGTGGGTGGAGAAACCTCGCCACATCACTTCGGATACTCTCTGATCACAATAGACTACTAACTTCATTTACCCAAGCAAGTTTCGTCAAGCAAGATAGTAGGAAACGAGCCCCTTTAAATAGGGCTCGAATCTGAAACAGCCGTTACCAGTCGACTGCCCCTGGGGCAGTCGACTGGTCCCACTCAGATTCGACCGTTACAGCATAACATTCGAATCTGCCAGCCTGTTTCAGCCTATACCAGTCGACTGCCCCTGGGCCAGTCGACTGGGACACACTTAAGCCTAGGGTTTTACTCCAGAGTACAAGTCTCTCTGCACTCAAACCCTCCCGGCTTAACCCCTGAGTATAAACACACATACTCAGACCCTCACAACTCATTTGACTCTTCTCCAGCAGCCTTGACTGTTGCCTTCACGCCCACTTCATCTTTGGCCCTCGTCCCTCAGATGCGCACGCAAGCCTCCAGCTTGCCTCCATGCCATCCTTCACGTACGCCTCGAAGTCCGGGTCCCTCGGATGCGCACGTAAGCCTCCAGCTTACCTCCATGCCATCCTTCACCTGAAGATATCAACCAAGTCCATATGTACCTGTACACCTGCACACTCATGTACACATATGAGAACAACACAAATCCTAACATAACCATATTGCCCACACATCAAAATATCATGATCCTCCAGATCATCTCAAGGCCGATTTGTAGCGACCCGCCTTCTTACTATCTTTAGACGGATCGTTACTTTTCTCTACTTCTCAACTCTAATGCACATGACTAAAGAAAATTGCGGAAATCTTGTTTTTTTTTTAAATTCTGCTAACATTTATATTCTAACTTAAGCAATCATGTATAATAATACCATGCCATACTTTCTTCTCAAATCCCATAGCTAATACCTGTTGAAAACAGCCTTACCCTTCTTAAACTGCCTGTACCAGTCGACTGGTGACGTGGCAGTCGACTGGTACGGCTGTAATCTGTTTTACAGGTTTCGGCCCTTGCTTTCCAAGTCCACCATTCCTTCAATTTCGAGCCATATCAAACTACGACATCATTTCTATACTCTATATCCGTTTCCTAAATAATTTAGCCAATCAAACGAATCCATAAACTTGAATTTAGGACTTTTATGGAAGAAAATAAACTAAACAAGTTTATATACACTTTAACAATGGAGTTTGTACCAATCTTGACTTCTATGAATTTATAACACCAAATACATGTTCTACGACCTTGCTAAAGCATTATGAAATGTGATTGCAACTTTTCTAAACATTTTTAAGCAATAAAACTCGATTCAAAAGGAAAATTGATACTATCTTGGCACAAACACCTTTTTCTCTAACAAAGTATCAATATTTCTAACTACTCACACTTTTACTCATCCAATGCAATCATGGGGATATATATGCTAAAGGAAATGACATGGGATCTTTACTCTAAGAAATTTAGCATATAAAACTATCCAAAACTCAAATACTCCATAATCTCCATAAAGCAAGAACTTGAAATTTGAATAAACTTAAACATTGCAATTCAAATAACTAAAATGTCTCGTCTCAAGGATCTCTCCATAATCAGCCACCACACACACTCTACTCAGCACCGCCTCGTCGTCTTCCTTCAGAATTGCTTGCCTTTACCTTTATCTGCAATAAGAGGAAATGCATCTATAAGCAAAAGCTTAGTAAGTACTATCTAGCTCACAAAATCTCGAATGTGCAAACATGCTTCTAGAACAATATGAAAATCATATGAGATACTAATATGCTTGAAAGGAAACTCAGAACATGTATAATCTCAAAACATGCATACTCAAGCAATAATAAATCTCAATTTACTTTTCTTGGCTCAACTTAAACTTTAGTTATTCTTTTACTTTTTGAAAACTCTTTAAATTTTCGAAACTTTGCTAAAGCATATACTTGAAAATACTAATCACTTGGATCCACTGAAGACGTAAGTACCATCTGATATGCGCGTTCCCTAAAAGGTTGGGGTAGCGAGCCACCAATCCTAATAGAGCAGACCTTGGTCTACCAGGGCCAAGACCTTGGAATTGGACACCTGGATTTCTTTAACGACGCCCTTGGACGCCGGGTACTGGCCTTATAAAATAAAATAGCTTTTCTTTCTTTTCTTTCTTATCTGTAAATGCCTTGGCATTTTCTGGAGCACCTTGCGTGCTAAAATCCCTAAGTCTTGACTTTTGGGGATTTCTTAAGGCCTTGGCCTTTTCTTTTCTTGTCTTTATCTTTTCTTTTCTTTTCTCATAGCTTTTCTTGGACCCTAAACTCACATAGGGTATTAATCAACATATATAAGCATATAATGAACTAATATCACATGCAAAAACTCAAACAAAAAGGAAATATCTCTTTTAAAAACTTTTAAAGGAAATTCTCGCGGAAAAACCACCTCTTACTGCAGGTGAGCAGTACTTACATTGATATCTTGGACTTACAACCAAGATTAATGTCTAGAGCTCGGAAGAAACTTGAGATCTCGACGAATTCTTCGCGCCTACGCGTTCCTCTCGTCGCGGGGATCCCGAATATAAGAATATCTCTTGGAAAAGAGCCTTGACCGGCCCCCTAGAGCTTGGTGTAGTTTCGCCAGAATAGGAGGGGTCGGCGTTAGGGTTTGGAGAGGAGAGAAAATAAAACTTCTCTCTTTAATTACCTATTTATACTTATGGGGCGGATTAACCTAACTACACCTTAAATAAAGGTCTCTCCATCCTTTTCTGTGCTTGATACCTTGCCCAGCTGGTCGCGCGCTCCCTTGGTCTCGTGGTGGTCGCGGGTTCGAGCGCCTGCTGCCCTTAAGTGATTTTTTCCTTTTTTGGCTTTCTTTTTCCTTTTTCTTTTTCTTTTTCCATAAATACCAAACGGACTCGGAAAATTCCATAAAAATACTCTAAAAATTCCTAAAAATATCTAGAATATTTCTAAACCATTTCTAAATAATTCTAAGGACTTTAAGAACTAAAAATGGAAATTTTGGGGCGTTACACGATTGCCCCAATAATCTCCCCCTTTTTGATGTGTGGCAATATGTTAAGTTAGGTAAACATAT